>JAZGTJ010006239.1:0-25427 GCA_036877575.1 Botia almorhae | reverse complement strand
TACACATGGGGGATCACCACCAGGGGAATCACTACCCACGGAGCACCTAGCCCAGCACAGGGGCAGACCGAAGGCATACAAACACAAGTGCTGGGCCTGGTGTAAGGCTCCTCCGCCGAGCCTGTTCGCCGATAGGGTGCCTGGAGGAATCACAACGCAGGGTTCACCACCGGGGAAACCACATGCGAAGGAACAAACTGCCTAAGTCCCCCTGATCCAGGGGGGAGGCAAATGCAAGCGAAGACACCGAGCCAGCCCTCCCGCCCACTAACCAGTGGGCCCCAACACATGGGAGGAAACCGGCTCTACCCTGAGGTTATAGAACCTCGCAAAAGGTATTGGGTGTCGCCCAGCCCGCAGCTCAGCAGATGTCTGTTAAAGAGGCCCCGTGTGCCAGTGCCCAGAAGGAGGCAACACTCCTGGTCGAGTGAGCCTTCACTCCGGGGGGACACGGCATGCCCTGGGCAGTGTAAGCCAAGGTGATGGCATCCCCTATCCAATGGGCCAACCTCTGTTTGGAGAGGGTCCCTTTCTGCCTCCCTCCGAAACAGACAAAGAGCTGATCGGAGCTCCTGAAGCTCCGGGTGCAGTCCACGTAAATGCGCAAGGTGCAGTGTATGGGTCTTCTCCACAGGAAGAACACCAGTCAGTGAAGAGGCTCCACTTCAAAGCGTAAGCACGCCGGGTAGAAGGAGCTCTCGCCTTAGTAAGTCTCCACCACATTGGGGGGGAGATCACTCAGGAGGACCGCGTCCCGTCCACGACCCACACATGTAGGTCCCAGAGATCGGGGCGCGGGTGCCAGATGGTGCCCCGTCCCTAAGAAAGAAGGTCCTTCCTCAGGGGAATCTTCCAGGGAGTGGCTGTCGCAATGAGCGCCAGGTCCGAAAACCCGGTCCGGGTGGGCCAGAAAGGCGCAAACAGGAAAACCTGCTCCTTGTACTCCCTGACCTTGCACAGGGTCTGTGCAAGGAGGCTCACTGGGGGAAATGCATATTTGCGTAGGACTCATGGGAAGCAAACAGGTCCACCTGGGGATGGAGCCGCCATTCCCCTGGGCCTGACAGCTGCCGTGAGAGCGCTGCACGGTTGAGTCTGCCGGGGATATGGGTGGCGCGGAGTGACCTAAGTCGCTGCTGACTCCATAGGAGTAGGCGGCAGGCGAGTTGAAACAGGCGATGCGAGCGCATCCCGCCTTGGCGGTTGACGTATGCCCCACCGCCGCAGTGTTGTCCGTCCGGACTAGCACGTGCTCGCCCCTTAGCAGCGGTAGAAAAGCACTAGCAGGGCCAAAAGCACTAGGCAATTGATATGCCACAGGAGCCGAGGTCCCGTCCAGGAGCCCGAAACTGCCTGCCCATGGCATACGGCGCCCTAGCCTGTCTTGGAGGCGTCTGTCGTAACCACGACATGCCTGGACACTTGTCCTAGGGGCACCCCGGCCCGTAGGAAGACAAGGTCTGACCAAGGGCTGAACGTTTGACGGCCCGTCGGAGTGAGAGTCACCCGGAAAGCGCCACGGCGCCATGCCCACCGCGGGACTCGGTCGGAGCCAGTGCTGCAGTGGTCTCATATGCATCAGGCCGAGCGGAGTGACCGCCACCATAGATGCCATATGCCCCAGGAGCCCCTAAAAAAGTTTCACCAGGACTGTGGTCCGGGTGCTGAACTTGTTCAAGCAGCGCAGCAGTGACTGCGCGTGCTCTTATTGGAGAGGCGCGCCATCATAGTGACTGAGTCCAACTCCAGACCGCGACAGCCCGAAGGCGAGGACCTTGTACTGGTACATCCGCCCCCTGACCGAGAACCGTAGGAAGGGTCTGTGTCAGGGCAAGATCGAGACATGGAAGTACGCGGCCTTCAGGTCAATAGCCGCAAACCAATCGCTTGGATGGACGCATGAGAATGTGCCGCTGCGCAAGCATTTTGAAGGGTAGCTGGTACAGGTACGTTCTCTCAAGCAAGACCCCATACGTCAGTCAGTTGACGTAACGTCGAACGTGACTGACTGAAAGGGAACCCAGTTTGCATTATATGCCAATGGTAATGGATTAAAAATGAGGAAAAAGCACTTTTTGTGTTCCTTTTACAAATTTTACATGCCTCTAAAACAAGACGTATCACAGCTATTAATGTTCTCCTACATTCATACAGTCTCATTCTTAAGCAACTTTCTTGGTAGCTACATGTTCAAGCCCCTATATAACATTTTCAGTCATCAGAAACCAAATGTGGGTCACCTTGCAAAAACACAGCAACACAGAATGCTCTGCTTGTTACTAGTACAGTTACTTGTACATATACAGCACAGTTGATAAAGCCCTCCAGACCTGTTAATAATACCTATTATTAATATCTAAATATATAATAAGGATGATGTGATTGTTAGTGTAACAAAAACTGGGGAACACTAAACTAAGGGAAAAGGGGAACAGACTTCCACAGAACACTGGTATTCATTCTCTCTTTCATTTCACCTAGTGTACCTTTTTTAGATCTTTTTAAAAAATATTAATAATGCGTAATTAAAATGAATAATGAAGTTTTTGTTAAAACTGTTTCATTTCACAATGATCACCAGTGTTTTAGTGATTGTTTTATGTTGACTCATACGTGATATATAGAATGCCAAGTCTACTTAAAAGCTTAAAAATGCACCTTGTAAAAGCTAGAAAAGTGCTTGAATTTGACTTTAGAGCAAAAGATGTACAAACCCTGCATCCTAAATTTTTGTTCAATGGTGTGTTTGTGGTGGTCCGATAAACTTTGTTTGAAACTTTTGCCATGAAACAGGAAGAACTTGTTGAGAGGTTAGGTATGCTCAAACTTTACACCAGCATCACTGACGTGCACCAAGATGTGAGGTAAATATGCAGTATCATAGCTAATGTTTTATGCCTCCTAAGGTGGCATGGTAGGTCTTTGAACATGTGTAACTGATAAACCAAGATTTACCTTACCTAGATAGTTTATTATTATTATTATTTGAACTTCCCCTGGTTTTAAAATGTAACTGCTATGGATTATATTCAACAATATCACCTCAAACTTTTCATGTCTCAAACTTTTTAAGTAGGCAGGGCATGCTAATGAGTGCTATGTACCAGTCAGTTACATTCACTCACATAAGTGATATTTGTGAGCTTTTAATCACTGTCAAAGTTAAGTTCTGTTCTTTGTTACTTTATTTCTTGTATTGTATGCTCAAGTTATTATTAGTTTTTATTTGAGTTTATTTATTTGAATTATGTCATTAATTAGTCTTTATTAGCCCCTTCTTCGTTGCTGTTACGGAGGAGGCTCCCGCTCCTCCTCCGCGTCACCAAAGGAAACCAATTTGAACTACAATTCCCATGATCCCATGTACCTTCAATGATTGCTTCCTGTTTCTCATCAGCGGGCCTATTTAAACGCTGAATCGCTAAGAACTCATTGCGATGTCTTGTATTGCCTTTCGCATGCATTTCAGAGCCTTTTTTATTTGTTGTTTGCCTGGTTATGTTTTTGGATTGTCTATGGTTTTTGATTGTTTGCTGCCTGCCCTTTTGACTCTGCTTTTGGATTACGTTTTTGATTGTTTGCCGCATGCCCTGAATTGTGCCTGTTTAACGTTGATGATTGTTTGCTTCCTGCCTCGACCCACGCCTGTTATACCGATTACATCTTTGTCTAGTCTCTTATATTACTGTTTGCTGGTTTTGACCCTTGCCTGTTACTCGACACAAATAAAAGTGCTGCAGATGGATACTCATGCCTCCGCGTCCCCGTTACAGTTGCCTTGGTTCCTGATTACCCCGACCTGTGTCATGTTCAGTCCTCATTTGATTATGTCGTCCTGATTTGAGTTTTACTGTTTTTTTAGTTTTGTTATTAAAGTATGTTTTTGATATTACTGTTACATGGTTCCTGTTTTATTGGATTACTCCCATGTACTGTAACAATCACCACTGGTAGACAGTAGCGTTTTAAAGATAAATTATGCCTTTCAGGGCTGTATAGATGTACATTTCTGAAATTCTAAATTGAAATAAAACTCATGTAAACTTTGTAAAGAACATGAAAAGTGTTTTGTATTTTCTCATTTTTGAACCACCACCCATTGGTATATAATGTAACACGGATTGCTAAATGTAATAGATTTCACTATTAGATCTATCAATCTCTGTGAAAAATAAAATAATGTTGTTGGCATCTTAAGTCATTTTTTATCCCCACTAATATGACTCCAAATTTCAGGTGAAATGTGTCATTTTGAGCCCCCTCTACAAATTTTTGGATTACTCTGGAACTATTCATCAATGACATTTAATATGTTGGCATTCGTCACTATAGATGCTGGTCTTGCTTCTGTAAAAATATTTTAAACATTTCAGCTGGAGACCTTGGAGGTTGAATTGATATGGAATGACCCACTGGTTGTTTTTGTAATTTGTGACTTTTGACATAATCTTAAAGCTACTGATGTATAGCCCTTCCCATGTGACAATTAGCCCTGTAATGTTAGTTTTTGTGTCTATTTGTCTTTGACCCATGGCATGTCACCTTTGATTCAGCATGGTGGTGTCATATTGCTGTTATATATTTTTAAATGTAATCTTAATCTTTACATTAGTGTGCATATACAGTAACACTGTGATTCAATTTGTACTGTGCAATACTCTACTGCAAAAATGGCTGTTATAAAACAAGAAAATAAAATGTTTAGTTAAGTTTATGCTTAGATGCCTGTAAAACATCTAAAACACCTGAACTCTAAAATGCCTGTGAAACAAATCAAAACACTTTTAGACAAAATACATTTTCAAAAACAATTTTTAATATATATCACATTCAGTTTAGCCTCTTAGGGAGGTTATCTTATTCTGTGGATTTACTATGGATTATATGCATACTGTGGATTATATGCATACATTCTTACATACATACATATATATATATATGCAGTATGAGCACTGCAATGACAATAAAGTATCATTAATTATCATGATTATTTTTACAATGGTGTAACTTGATTTTAAAAAAATGCCTTTAATTAAAGAGCTAAATACAAGCAAGTGATCTAGTGCTTATGAAAAGACTTTGCATGTTATTCACTGCAGATCATAACATTTTGGGTGAGATAAGTATTTATTATGCTTTTCATCTGATACACCTGCACATTAAGGTTCCAGACACATTAGAGTGTTGCTATAAAACAGACATTCACTGTTCATATTCCGCCCCAAGCACTGATAACAGACCTTCACCATTCCATTTGAATAAAACAGACTTTGTTTCTGAGTTACAGCTAATTTGCACTCTTATTTGTCTTTGAGACTGTAAAGTCCTCTTTGTTACGCTAAAGATTGGTTGCAGATCAGGATTCCTCAATACCGATGAAACATGGAGATGGATCCCTTTTTTGTGTTAAGATCAAGGAGACTTAATGCATTCAAACAATCTCCTTTCTGCACTTTTTCAGTTAGAGTAGTTTTTTCCAACAGAAATAAGTCAGGATAATAAGCAAGAATATAGGAGAAAGGTTTTGTGTGTGTGTTTGTTTAGATCCATCTAATCTTGGATGACATGGAGGTCTTCACATGATCTTTGTAGCTTCAGGCTACAAAGTAGTAGTTCTTCTGACTACATTAGACCAGGTTAAGACTTACCAGAATCCTTTGATACATATTCTTGTGTATATCACACTCTAAATGTAGTACTCTCTGCCTCCTCCTGCCAAGACTTAAAGGTTTCTTTTTTGCAAACAAATATATTTATTTTATTAAAAAACATTCAAACCAGATGATCAAAAACTCAAATTTTCTTTCTCACCACAGACAAAGTAAATAGGATTGTTAAAAGATTCCCAGTGCATTTCTCTTCAGAGCCAAATGTCAAGAACAGAAAAATGAAAGAGTAAAAAGAAAAGAGAAAGAAGGAGAAAAGAAAATGTGTATTTAATCAGTTTTTCACTATTGAAATTTTGAAGATTCATACTTTCTATGAGCTAGGGACAAACACTGGTCCTGTTCATTTGCATTTAGAGGACAGATAAAGAGAAAATGAATATGGATGTTAAGATATCTTCACTATTCTGAGGTCTTCTAATTGGGTCTTTCTAATTTAGGTAGCTCTAAAGCATGACTGTAACCACCACAGACATCGAGGGGGACTTGTTGCCCGAGTAGTGCTCCATCAGTTTTTTTAACACTGTACAAGGCCCTATTTGTTAACATTATTAAATGCATTAGCAAGCATGAACTAACAATGGTCAATATGTTTATACTAATCTTTGTTAGTATGTTAATGCAAATCCAATTGTAAATTGATTGTTCATGTTAGCTCATTGTGCATTAACTAATGTTAGCAGATACAGCTTTGTTCATAAAAAGTATTAGTAAATGTTAAAATTAACATTAAGAGTATTGTTCATTGTTAGTTCAGTTCCATTGTTAATGGAAGTTAAAGGATATGGCCACCCCAAAATCAAAATTTCCTCACCCCATGTCTTTCTTTCTTCAGTGGAATGCTTCAGAAAAAACATTCCAGGATTTTTTCTATATAATGCATTTCAACAAGGTTCATTGTTTTGTTGGTCCAAAATAAAGTTTCAACGCTCACCCGTGGTTCCTCTTGGTTTTCAGTGGTGGTTGGCAACCAGCATTACGCCACCTTCAGCACCGGAGTGTGGTACAGAGTTTATATTTTATTTATCAGCCCTGTCTGCCTAATAAAATCAAATGGAGCGGTTATTCCACCTACGTCCAGCGTGACCTTTTCAACTTGATTACGTAATGAGTTCAGGAACGCGCATTGCAGAGCCATACCAAGGCAAACATTTAGTTAGTTGTTAAAAATTATATACATTTTTTTTTAAATGACTGATTGTTTCACTAGACAAGACTCTTATTCATTGGCTAGGGTCATTTAAAGCTGCACTGAAACTTTATTTTGGACCTTTAAATTATGAATCCTGGAAAAAATTAAAGAAAAAATCCTGGCATGTTTTCCTCCAAAAAATTCAATTCTATTCTATTTTGGATTAAGAGCTTAGCCTGTACAGTGATAATGCAGCTTTTTTACAGTGTTAAGTACTCCTTAGGGCAAATAGCATTTCAACAATTTTGCCTGTTTTTTTGGTTTTGTTAGTTTGACATTCAAAACAAGTAGTTTTGAGAGAAGAAAAAGAAAGATCAGAAACTGTGGTTGCTCATAAAATGAAATATTGGTTAGTGGCTTTGTTTTTCCATACAATGAAAAATGCTAAATGTTACTTAAAATAATATTATTAATAATAATATGTAGACAGTGATGGTGTACAGGACACTTTACCTGAATCCTGTTAATTAATCAACTACAGAAATAGATTTTCTGGTTTTACTTTATGTACACAAAGTACTTAATTTAACATCCATGGGATGTGAAAATCAGACTTTCTAACTAGTATAATTAGCAAATTCTATTGATTAAACAGGTTTACTAGAAAGACCAGCTGGAACAGCACTAAATCAGTTCTAACCAGCATAAACCTGACAGGTCCAGTATGGAAATTCATGGTACTCTAACCTGGGATGTACTAGCCATGTAAAGTATCAGTATGTGCAGGCAACTACTATTGCACTACATCACAGTATTCATGAAAAATGGAAGACAGAATTTTAAAGTCATCGAAGAAATTTAGGGATTTAAAAAACAACAGGTCTATCTTCAACCCCGTCACAAATTCCAGAGGCAATATTGGATATTGTTTATATTTTGTGTGCATGTGTGCCCTGTTGGAGAACTGTTTTTCACAAATTTTAACAGGCTTTGCATGAATAAATTTTGGAGGAGCACTGACTTTCCCTGTTTTCCCACTTTCCCTATTTGACCACCCTGTTCCAGTATTAAGCATCCAGGGGCACAGCAACCATTACAACATTAACCCCCCCCACACACACACTCTGACTTATCTAGGTCCCTGCAACACCAAACAACACACTTTTTCAACACTTTTCATTTTGCTTGGCCCCATAAATTATGAATTTAAGATCAAACAAAAAAGCCTCTGCTAAATGGTTGCAATGCCAGTGTATCGAATACACACACAAGCTGTAAGAGGTAAACCTGTTATGGCTAGTGCCCACTTCTAAGTGAAAAATAAGTCACTTAATTAATATTCATGAACAAAGTTCATACATGCACATAGATTTCTTACATTTTTATGTCCCTAAACTGTCTACCCCAATTATGAAACAGGGTAGCCACTTTACCACTGGTACTTACAGTGGAGAGAGGCACCCCACACATACCTGACGAAGCCATAAATCTTATTATACCCCTAACATTATCATTCTCATCTGTATAAAATCACTTTTGACTGTGTGTTCCTCTTTTGTGAGCATGCACACTTACACACAAATATACACACAGGTCTAGTCTTCTCTTCTGCAGTACTTACTGTAATAATACCCCTAAGCCTTAAAATGTTTTGGTTGAGTATAGAATAACTAAACACATGCATCTGGTGCACTTTAAGAATCTAAGTGACCAGACCCACACACGCACACACCCACACTTACATGTACACACTCTCATTACACATTATTTCAAAGGCTAAATGGAACATTATTTCCTCAGACACACAGTCACACGCACTCTGATTAACACATGCAGTTACTTGCACACAACCACCTCAGAGACGTACACACAGTAACACAGATGGAAACATGGTTGTCGTGGCGTCCTTAGGCTCCATTTTAATAGCTCTGTCAGACAAAGAAAGAAGACATGTGGCAGTTCTATGAAAAGCACCATTCAGGGCTGGTTAGGCTGCTCGACAGCCAGGCCAACTCAGCTTAAGTAAGTCTGAAGGCTTCAGCTTCTTAATACACTGCATATCTTTACAGCGTGCCCAGACTCATTTTATTGTGTGTGCCACCTCTGAGCAGATGCATGGATGGCAGTTACCCTGTTACTTTTGCCTTCTTGCTTGTAATCTTATTCTTACTCAGGGCAATCAGTACCTGATGATACTTCATTAATCTCTGTCCATTATGTTAAAAAAAAGTTTCTAACTTAAGTTTTACAAAGATGTGCAAAGTTTTTACTAGCGAGCACTTGTAATTACTATAATTCCAACATGATGCATATGCAGCATGTTTAACCCTTTCAAACTGCTATTCAAACTCCAGTACATACATTTTAAAGACATTTAAAACTGTCTTAAAAAACTTTACTTTTTATGAACTGGCTGTTGTGCTTTTTAATCTTTGACCTTTTCCTACTTAGGATTGGAATGACAGAAAATTATGCGGTCATATAAACTTTATAGCTCAAATTGCACTACCTAGTAGGCCATGGGTTCAATTGTGTTCTTTAAATAAATTTGATATATTCTTTGTTTTTATCCTGTGTTGCCTTTACAGATAAAATAACACACTCTCCATGTCACACACTTATTTCTACAGATAGGTCAGTTACAACAAACAGGATGTTTACTCAATACACAGTCATAAACACATAAAATCTCTTTAAACTGGCAGAGCAGGGGTATCTCACATGCTCGGACACAAGACTTCCAGTACACACACATTCCTTGGCGCAGCAATCGCATGCGGGGTACTTAAACATTACAGCACTGGCCCCTTCTGGCTGGTCACCAAAATATGGTGACTATGGCATATTCCCCAACCACTAAGACTGAAAAATAAATAACTGTCACTACTGTTTTATCTCCCTAGGCTACAAAATAGAGGATGGAATCAAGCCCACACACCTCTTTTCTATAACATCAGAGTATAACAGAATGATGCCAATGAGGGGATCTTGTTCTCCCTTAAACGGACCGTTTAACAACAGTTGGGTTATAGCTCTTGCATATATCTGTCAAACACACAAAATTGCGTGTTTCATCACTGTCTCTGAAGTTAAATAATTGCTTTGCTACAAAACCCTGTGTGCTTCTTAGGCACCATATAGTAGGTGCACTCTTGGTGTGAGGTAACCTCCCTACTTCTGCATCTTATGTGTCCTTTGTGGAGAAGACAATCCCACAATGCATTGCAAGGTTGATGAAAAAGTTAATGGAAATGGCGCACACAGCAAGAGAAATTGTGATTATATAATTCATAAAATACATACATTAAAGTTTCAAAAAAAGTTTGAAAATATGACAATTCTGTGTGCGCCATGTATATTTATAAGTGTGTTGTGTGAGGGTGCCGCCTATATAGAGTGCTCCAAATCACTTAGAGCTCCCATGACTGTTAAGATGCTGCCTCAGAAACCAGTGAGGAAGCTCAATAGGTTTTGGAACAAAGCTATAATATGAACTGAAATTGCAGTTACTCAGGAAACTGGCACATCAGTGAACAGTAATCAGATGTCATACTGCTCTTTTGTCCTTTGAGGCAGTGTAACTCACAGAGGATGTGTCCTGCACTAACAGCACCATTTTGTCTTTTGGTTGGATGAGAATGTGATGTTGGCTGGTATGTGAATTGCCTGATTTGTGGCACCTTTGTAAAACTCCCACACTTTCCACATGGAATGAGTGAGCGCTGGCCAGACTTATCAGTGAATATTAACACATTAAACAGTAGGAGAACAGTGCTCTTGAATTTACAGTGAATGTACCAGGAATGTGCCCAAAACAAATTTAAAGCTGTTATTGTAATTTTAGTTGATATGCTTACAATTACCAGCTTAACAGTGGTGGAAAGATTTATCAGTCACTTATGGAAAGGATTATTTAGTTATTGAACTAAATAAGTTATTGTTTCCACTCTCCGGGTCTGTGTATACACCATACACTGTCACTCATGCATGCATCTGTTTCAAATATCTTGACACTTGAGGGTATATTTGACCCCTTCATTCTTTACTTTTTAATTAAACCTTGTCCTATTGTTGTATTCAGTTTGTCAGACATGCTTAGATGGGACAGTGGGTAAATCTCTAAAAATGTTTAGGCTAGATGTGTCAGGGTCCTTCTTGTCAAGTCTGGATATCGCGTTTTGCCAGGATCCTGAAACAGTCGGTGTTCTATGTCAGAGCGTGGGGCTAGATTCCGACTCGTCTCATCTGTTCTGGATAAGAACCCAATCGCAGACAGCAATTAAACAAAAAACTTTTATTAAATAAACATACCTCAAAACTCCCACAAGGGGATGAATGGCAACAAATGCAAACAGAAAACCAATTTGTAATATAAATAAATGATAATAAATTAAACACCAAATTAAACTCAAACAAGAAAACTACAATCCAAATAAAAGACAGAATTAAACCTTTAAATATACAATAAACGGAGACAGACCCGAATGGAAACAAACCTGACGCGGAACATGAACTATACAATGAAGCACTGAAATGCACGGAAGAACTCAGAATCAACAAACACAGGGATGCACAGGAAAACAAGAATGGATGAATAGAACAGACCAGCACAGGACAGCAGACATGAGGGCATTAAATACAAAACGGAAACAATGACAAACAGCTGTGTGAAATCAAAACAAACGAGGAAACAAGGGGGCGGGTAATGACAGGGACCGGAGAACACATGGCAGATGTAAACAAAACCAAAGCCATGTGCCTCCACATATAACAGACACCCAGAGTGCAGGTCCAGACTCCGACTCTCAGAACGGAAACCAAGAACAGACGGGATGAGTCGGAATCTGGCCCCACGCTCTGACATAGAACACCGACTGTGTCAGGATCCTGGCAAAATGCGATCTCCAGACTTTACAAGAAGCCAGGACCCTGACAAGATGTTCTTGCTCATGAATTAAATAAACTTTGACTAATTTCATTAGGTCTATTAAATTAGAGCTGGTATTCAGGGATGTGATCTGACTGTCCTTTACTGGACACCTATTTCTAATGGTTCTTTCTACTGTTCTCTACTGCTGTTCTCCTATTTCTACAGCAGGATGAATTTATGGACTGGTGGAGCAAGTTTTATGCCTCCACAGGTGAGAGGATGTATAAGTGTGGGTGTGTGGAATTGTACAGTGCCTTGCAAAAGTATTCATACCCCTTGAATGTTTCCACATATTGTCACATTACAACTTAAATGTTTTTTATTGAGATTTTATGTAATAGACCAACACAAAGTAGCACATAATTGTGAAGTGGAATGAAAATGATACATGGTTTTCAAAACTTTAAGCAAATAAAAATCTGAAAATTGCAGTGTGCATTTGTATTCAGCCCCCCTGCATCAATACTTTGTAGAGCCACCTTTCGCTGCAAGTCTTTTGGGGTATGTCTCTACCAGCTTTGCACATCAAGAGACTGACCATTCTTTTTTGCAAAATAGCTCAAGCTCAGCCAGATTGGATGGGGAGAGTCTGTGAACAGCAATTTTCAAGTCTTGCCACAGGTGCTCAATGGGATTTAGGTCTGGACTTTGACTGGGCCATTTTAACACATGAATATTCTTTGATCTATGCCATTCCATTGTAGCTCAGACTGTATGTTTAGGGTATGTTCATTGCCTTGCTGGAAGTTGAATCTCCTTTCCAGTCTTAAGTCTTTTGCAGCCTCCAACAGGTTTTCTTTCAGGATTGCCCTGTATTTATCCAACTTTCCATCAACTCTGTCCAGCTTCCCTGTCCCTGCTGAAAAAAAGCATGGATGGTGTTTTTAGGGTGATGAGCAGTGTTACGTTTCTGCCACACACAACGCTTTGCATTTAGGCCAAAAAGTTCAACTTTGGTCTCATCTGACCAGAGCACCTTCTTTCACATGTTTGCTGTGTCCCCTACATGGCTTGCGGCAAACTGCAAATGGGACTTCTTATGTCTTTCTTTCAACAATGGCTTTCTTCTTGCCACTCTTCCATAAAGGCCAGATTTATGGAGTACATGACATATAGTTGTCTCGTGATAGATTCTCCCACCTGAGCTGTGGATTTCTGCAGCTCCTCCAGAGTCACCATGGGCCTCTTGGCTGCTTTCCTGACCAGTGCTCTCCTTGCTCGGTCTGTCAGTTTAGGTGGACGGCCATGTCTTGGTAGGTTTGCAGTTGTGGCATACCTGTTCCATTTTTGAATGATGGATTAAACAGTGCTCCTTGAGATGTTCAAAGCTTGGGATATTTTTTATAACCTAATCCTGCTTTAACCTTATGCACAACTTTATCCCTGACCTGTCTGGAGAGTTCCTTGGTCTTCATGATGCTGTTTGTTCCACTGAGGACTTCACAGAACAGGTGTATTTATACTGAGACTAAATTAAACACAGGTGGACTATTAACTAATATTACTATTAACACTATTAACTAATTAGGTGACATCTGTAGGCAATTGAATGCACAGGATTTTATTTAAGGGTATCAGAGTACAGGGGGCTGAATACAAATGCATGCCACACTTTTCAGATTTTTTTGCTTAAAATTTTGAAAACCTCATATTATTTTCATTCCACTTCACAATTATGTGCTACTTTGTGTTGGTCTATTATGTAAAATCTCAATAAAATACATTTAAGTTTGTGGTTTTAAGGTGACAAAATGTGAAAAAGTTCAAGGGGTATGAATACTTTTGAAAGGCACTGTAAGTGTAAGTTATCTGGGGAAAGGGTTTGATACGCTGCAGGTAAGAAAACAATTTTTTATAATTGTGGAGTTCTACAGCTCTAGTCCTCATTCACTTTCCTAAAATGATAAAGACTAATCAGGATATTCTAAATGGTGAAAGGCTGTTCATGTTTGAGGGAGCCATTGTTTAACAACAAAACATCATTGTAACCATAGTGAAATTATCAGTGCCCAAACAAAAGTAAACACAAGAATGTTACAGAAACTTCAAACCAGAACTTTAAAGCTATGTGGTCTCTCTCGGGAGAGTGCATGCCTACTTTTAAATGTTCACTCACCCCTACCCCAGTCCACTCCAGCCTACTTCCCACAAGCTTATCCATTTATAATAAAGCCAGCGGCTGCCAGATTCCCAGCTTTTCCGATTAATTCATGTCGGGGTTGCCGCAGGGGGATAACCAAGTGCAGAAAGGGCTCAGTTACTGACGTCATTGCCCAGTCCTGCCATCCCCATCATCTTTTCATCTCTGTCTGGTTTGCCAGTGATCTCCTCTGTTACCACTTTTTTGTCCTCTTGCTTTAGCCACTTATTCCAACATTTTCAATGCAAATGTGTCTGTTAGTCATCTGGCAGGGGCTTGTGTATCAGGACTACCTGCATGGCCGGGCTTGATCATTGGCTGTCACCATGTGAGCATGTCACACACTCAGAGATTAGCACTTTTCTTCATACTGCTGGGATCGGGTGTTATTTTGGGCAGATGGTGCCTAAGAGACAGATTGAGAAAGGGATACAGAGATACAGATGTGTGCAGTATCACAAGTTCGGGGCAGCAGGGACCAGGCCTCACTGCGCAGAGTGAGTCATCTAGAAAAACATAACCAGGGGAGAAGGATTCTTCTGCGTGTTTGTCTCCTAGGTGGCCACGTTGAACACTTAGATGGAGATTTGTCTGCCGCTTGTTATGGTGTTGTGCAATGTGATGGCGCTGTATATTGTTCTAATTTATGCAATATATTGCTGTTTTAAATATTCTTTTAATTAGGAATTTTCAGATGGTATTACCATGGCAATCTCAAGCGGGTGTAGGGCCCATTGTGACCTTTACAGTGATGATTGCACTCAGGGCAGGTGGGGTGTCGTGTTGTGTTCTTTCTCCCCCTCGGTCTGTGGGACCCAGTGCAGCACCAGTTGCACTGCCCAAAGGATAGCCATGGCTACTACATTAATGGAGCATTTGAGGTTGTTTGATTTGCAACCCAACATCAAAATCCCATAGTCCAAGATTCTCAAGGAAAACTACTTTGGCAAGAGAAACAATGGATGTCTTGTGTCCTTTCAGTCCCAGAGCTGATTAGAGATTTTCAAAAATGAACTTGATCTACATTCAAATCATACATTACAATTTGTAAACATTCACACACAAACACACACATTTCTCCTCTACACTCCTACTTACACCCATGTCCTTTCTTTCCCAGGTGTATGAGACAGAGCCGGAGAAGGCTAATAGATTTGAGCAGCTGATTTCTGTCGAACTTTCAGACTTTCCCATATAGGTACCCAGAATGAGAGTGAAGATCCTTTTGCTGTTGGAGAGTTCAAGGTAGGGCCACTTATAACCCCTCAGCAGACTCTGAAAGCAACCACTATAAACTACTATCACATGTGCTCTTATTCAGTTTCCAAGAAGAAAAACATTTAGACAGTGCGTGTCAGAGATGTGTGTCATTGCTAATTAGCTAACCTAATGTCATAATTGGATATAAATGCTTGAGTCAGACCTTATCTTAAAACTGTTTGCATACTTGCCTTTGTCAAAACAAAAACCAGGAGCTGAGCTGCAAGAGCTGTGTGTCACTAACATGCCGAAACACAAATGTAGTTTCACCGACGAATTGCAAAAAAAATACCCGATTGTGCACAGGGGCGAACGGGGCACATGGGGGCGGCACGTGGGGGGCGGCACACGAAGTTTGAGTAAAAAATTATTTTATCTAAGATACCTATCATCTATGATACCTGCGCGGAAGGAGCCGCACAGAAGCTGAGCGCGCAGTGGTCAGGGGGCGCAGGGAAGGAGTGAGAGCGAGGGGGGGGAGGGGGCGTGGCGCGAAGTGCTCGGTGGGTGCCGGGAGGGAGTTAGAGCAAGCGGGGGAAGGGGGCATGGCGGTGTCCTCTTTTTGGATTCTCAGAAAATGGTCACCCTAATAAAAAGCCAGGACATTTTAATATATCCTTGCCTTCTTTAACACTCTGCTAAATAGATGCTGTCTAACAGTTCATTGCTTAAGGTTAGGTCTTATCAAAGACTTAATTTTTTACATTCTTCATTCTTCAATGTATAGGGTTTGTGAATTGCCTGTAAAACTTTATTGATGTTACTTGATGTTATTTGAGGTTTAAATTAAAATCATTTAGTTCTGTTTCTGGGTTCTTTAAAGTACCAGTGCATAGATGGTTTCTTAATGATCTAGAAAATAAATGAATAGTTAACCAATTATTGAAAATAATTTATTCATTCTCAATCACATAAAATTAGTATTCAGGAAGTCCATATGACTACTTAAATGATAGCCATGTATTCCAAAATCTACTCCTAATCATCTAAAGCCATACAATTACTCTTTGTAAGAAAGAGATTTTTATTTTTTCTGTGACTGGAGACCCCAGACAGCAGGTCACCAGAAAAAAGGGAAAATTTAATCGGGTGAGGGGGGTTATTACAACAGTCAATATTTTTACTATTTGTTTTAAATTTTTCATCAGTCAGAGTCAAAGCTTTGTCAGCCAGATGAGCTGTATTAGCCCTTCTCGAAGCCTTTGCAGTGCCAGAGTCATAAGAGAGTTAAGAAATTGCTTTATGAAAACACAGAGCCACCCTTTTACCCACAACTATAAACTCTCAATCACAAGCTGAGACCTGGTCAGCACGCCACCACTGCTGGCTCTGCAACAGATGGGCTTTCCCCTCACTAGTTGCGAATATGTTAATATGACGTCCTTTCATCACCTACTCAGGCCATAAATTATGATATGGAACATTTGACACATATACTCACTGCATATGAAACATCCTCTGATCATAGTAAATGTGATGCCTTTTCCACTGCAAGAGCGAAGAAGGGTCATTTAACATAAAAAAGAGAATTTACTAGATATTTAAATGTTGTTGCTTGTAGTTTGTCTGTGTAAGGGTGTAAGTGTGACCTATGTTAAGATTACACATGGAAAGAAATCAGTCAATGACCATGACAATTACATACCCTGTACTTTGGTTCCTGTCTTTACCAGGTGAGCATTTGTTTTCTTATCTTCATTCTTACAGATGCACACATGAAATTTGATTTAATAAAGTTTTGTTTTTACAAATAAGGATATGTATGAATAAACTTCCAAAATGTTCCCAAAGAAAAACATTTATCTTACCTCTGAAAACAAATTTCTAGGGACCTTTCAACCTAACTCTTGCACAAATCTGCAGATTTTATTAGATTTAAAGCTGAATGTATAAATTCAGTGTGGAGGACTTTAAATGTTTAAAATTTCTATATTTGTGGGGACATTTTCAAAATATGTCCCTTACATCTGTCCATATGCATACATACACATGTTCAAATGAGGACGCTTTGCTCAGATTTTTCAGATTTTTCTGACTTTTGGGTTCAAGTCTGTCATTAATAAATGATTAAGTAAACCCTTACCCACCACCCTCACACACATACACACGTCAACATTAAGCGAAACACATCGTTTTAAAAACCTGTTTGACTATTGAACCAGCAGGGGTCGCCACACTCATAATAATTTTCACGCCCCTAATTCTTTATATAAGATGAGTGTAAGGACGTTTAAACAATGACAGAATGCTAACTGTGTAAATAACTTCCCCTCAAAATTGTTGAGCAACCATGTCCTAATACCAACCAATAATTAAAGTTTGAGGTGGGATCTGTCTGGTCAACCAATGGCAGACAGGGTATTTTTTTGTAAATGTGGGGGTCTGTCTGTTTTGACTCTAGGTCTGGGGTTAACCAGAGATCAGCTGAATCCTTCCTAGTTACCTCATTGTCTGTGTGAGAGGTCAACTTCAAGCTCCCTGCCTGCAAGAATAATTTTTTGATTGTTGTTATAAAAAAGAACCATGTGCATGAATGCATGAAAGTGTGTGTGAAAAAACACAGGTGACGTGACCTATCGAACAGCTGGACAGTGAAAAGAGAAAGTGGAAGTCTTTTCCTTGAAGCTGCTGAAAGCATTAGTCACGAGTAAGAGATAATGAAAGCAGTGCTGCGACTACATCACCTTTCGTCATTAAAAAACAACATTGACTGCGGTTCTGTGAAAACACTAACAGAACAAGTATAACAATAGACATCTCAACTTGTCCAATATTGACAAGTCCAAAACAAGTCCAATATTGTAGAGATAAAGGACCTGAGTAAACATACAGCACCTCTGACATTGTCATTCATTCTCAGCAAATATTTAATGTCTTCCCACAACAGCCTGACTTGCCCTCCTGTTTCTGAAGTGTGCCCTTGCTATTGCTACTTGCTACTGACGCTAGTTTACTATTTGATATTTATGATGTTGGTTTTACTTGTGTGTAATCTCCATCCATCCCTACCACCACCTTTGATTTGGCCTTGAAGCTCTTACATGCCTCTGAAAGTCCCATTGGCTGCCTTTGTACTAGTGAGATGCCACATAGGGCCTCAGCCAAGCGCTCCAGTCATTTTCCTCTCCATGATGCTCTGGGACAAGGTAGGCTACAGATTTATGGTAACTAGCCTGCAAGCATGTTTAGCCAAGGTCAACACTGTGGCAAGCTCTTCAGCCTCCCATTCCTGTGTCTCACCACTATGGAATACTACGTCTCTTTGTTTGACGCATATAACCACAGCAACCTACGCGTCAAAGCAATTATCAGGTGGCCATTTTGGGCATTCAGTTTTATGGCAAAAATTGTCCACCTCCACTTCACTCTTTTTTCTCTTTTCTCAACACTCTGACCATGTTTCCATCTAGGACATGACACAGAGTGTCAAACCATAAACTAAACAGTGGGCATTTTTTTCTCTTTTTTTAATTTTGAAAGGGGAAAATCTCTTCTTAGGTCAACAGCAATGAAATCACCTACAGAACTGGGAAAGATAAACAGACTGTATATATGAAATGCTTAATGAACCTGTGTTGTACTCATGCTTGCTTTCTTCTTGTCTCAGTTATGACTGTATAAAACCCCATGCCAATGTTCTTCATATCAAATTAAAGGTTATGTAGTTGTGGTTTTAACAGAGAGTAACATTTCATTACATTTTATAGTGAAACATTACAATAGACGCTACAGTACATCTTCCAAATGTCATTCAAGCAAAATTAAACTTAAAAAAGGCAAATGTTTTAAAATACCTAGACATGTTTAAGGTATTTAAAATTTTGTGCAAGAACACTTACATTGATTTGCCCTTTTTAGAATAGTCTGTATTTTGAAGCTTAATATTCCATGTTCTTTGGTCATAAGTTCTTTCTGTGCTGTATTATATGGAACACAAGAGATGTTATCTTGGATGATGTCAGGGACTGGGGAGAGAGTAAGTGACATTAATGTGAAATGGTACTAATGTAAAAGTGTGATCCGGGTGTCATAAATGGGTTGTTGGGTTTATGTGTATGAACTAAACTGATGTTCTTGTTTCCCATGTCATGGGACTGTTGCTTGTCTGTTGCCACTGTGACCAATAGTAACAATGGGGTGCCAAAATTTTCAATCAGTAGTAACAAATACACAGTTGCAGGGCAACCGGGGAGCCAAGCCATAGGTCGATAAGTAACAATGTCTTCTAAATGTGCTGGAAATTATGTGTTGGGACTTGGGTAAGTGTAAATGTTATTTTTCTAGCTGGAAGCACGGGCATAAAAAAAACAAGCAGAGGACAGACATTCACTATCGATCACTGGGTGGTGGGGGTACATTTATTAAGTGGTTTCTTCTCTCCTTCTATTATTTACCTGCTGAACAGCTTTGCACCATCGATAAGAATGTAAGACTGCATGTGAGTCTGCATTGGTATGTTTGGTGGACAAAGCATCTTTACACAGCTGAGTAGCCCAAAAACTAAAATTGAAGATGATCCTTCCATCATTAACTTACTCTCATATAATCAAGTATATTAATGATTTAATATTTAGAACATTTCTTACATGACATGACAATAGGTTATCCAAAGGTCCTCTTAATTTGAAGGCTTTGTCTAATGTTCAGTGTTCACCGCCCACATTTTCGAGTATATCACTGCAATTGACAGGTGTTTAATGGTATTCTGGAATTAAATATAAGTTGCAGGCTCCAGCTGGCAAACATCTACTTACTGACTTTGATACATGAACATCTTGTAAAAGCAACACAGTTTACAGCCACAGTTGTGAAGAACAAGGCACTTAAAGTGAGGCTTTGACAGGTAGGAGAACAGTTATGGTAAAACTGAAGATAGCTGTCCCACCCACTAAATTCAGTGTGGGCCATTACAACAGTTTTTAGAGGATGAATCCACTTTAATTGGGGCTCGTTGGATGCAATAGAACAAATACATAACAAACTGATTATCTTGCATGAAATAAGTGCCACAAACAAACAGTAATTGATTAAAAGTGAATACTCATTTGCATTGTTTGTTTTGATTGAGCTGCATGCGGTTGTCAGGCAGGATGTGCAGACCAGCACGGGCTGTTTACTGGTGATCAGCAGCAGTGCAGCTCTGCGAAGCACAAGTTCATTATCCAGACTGTGTTTGTCCACACATCCATCAAGGATACAGTACAGTGGGAATGTTGTCATGATGATGGAATCGCGTCTAGTGGCGGGTGCAGAATTGGGGTGGTTGTGGGAATCCCTCGTGCTGGGACTTTTCTGTCATTTTCTCTGTGGCTCTCGCTCTCTTGCTGTCTCTCACCCACTTTATAATTCTGCTTCGCACATTCACGCTATCATTTCCCCACTGTGTCTTGGTCTTTCAGTTTATTTCTGACTCTCCATTTCTCTTAGGAATGGTATAGGTAATTTTTATGGGTGGTGTAGCCTGGTGTTTAAAGATCTGGGGCCTGATGTATCAACCTTGTGTACACAAAAAATGGGCATTGAAATATGTGTACACAGTTCACTATGCACATCGAGATGTACAAAAAATAAACAGCGTAAATATGTGCACATTGTGGGGACACTCTTGACTATGTGTACACACTTTAAGGATAAAATCTATGCAAAGTTTTACACTTAACGTCCCTGTGCTAGTTAATAAATGGTAGTGGTGCATATCAACACAAATCAGCACTTACCTAACAGATGGGATGTGGTGCATTTCTGACTATTGTACAACCAAATGTGATCAATCAAAGATCAAGAAACTTGCTATTACAATGTTGGACACTGTTATATGCTCTGGCCCCCTCCTTGCTTATCATGGTCACAAAATACATAGCAGACTGTCATCACTCAATGGCTGGATGTCTTAATTGGTGTTCTCAGAATAATATAGGTTTCATAGACAATTGAAAAAGTGTTTTGGGTAGAGCTGACCTGCTGATGATATAATATATGATGTAATATGATGAAATGATATAATCACAGATCATACTCTATAAAGCCTTCTTCATCAGCTAAGAATCTAGGTGCCTTATTTGATAGCAATTTGTGTTTTGTAAGCAGCATTTTCAATATTTGTAGAACTGCATTTTTCCCTGCATTTTTTCATGCTCTCTATGTCAAACACCGAAACGTTGGCAGCAAGACTACAAGACTACATTATTGTTATGCCACAATGGGACTCCAGTTCTGCCTCCTCCGCGCCAACAGAGGGAACCGTCACTGGAATAGTGACATCACCTCGGACTACATTTTCCATCATACACATCGTAAGTAGGAAATAATCACTGCCTTGTGTGATTGTTTGCCGTCTGCCCTGATTCTCGCCTGGGTATTGTTTATCGTTTTGTCTCATCTCTGATATTGTTGTTTACCTGTTGACGATCTCTGCCTGCTTGACCATAATTTATAATAAAACGTCTCTGGCGCTCAAACTCTGGAACAGTCTTCCCAGTGTTGTCTGGGAGGCAGATACACTCTGACAGTTTAAATCTAGGTTAAAGACATATCTTTAATCTGGTCTACACATTCCTGAAAGTCCTATCATTTCCACAAGGTCCTGTTGTCAGCAGGATCTGACCCTTATGCCGACCAGATTGTGGGCGTATGGAATGGGACAACCCCTTAGACAGACCGACCCAGCTCCAGTTTGACCTGACACTTGTCACAGTTCGAGTTTAGCTAGATGCTCATCCTCATGCCAATTTAAGAAGATTACAGCCATAATCTGGAGCCAGAAACAGTGGGAATGTGATGGGGATATAACTACTTTATTAATCTTCCAGTTATCCATTTACCTACCTCCAGCTTAGTTAGATTCTACATGTTTATTCCCTCAACTTTAAATTCATAAACCAGTTACAATCTTATCATTCCTAATTAGTTTTACTAATGTACATCTTATAATGCACAATACAATTTGCAAAATATCATGTATTTTGCAAACCATAATTCAACGTGTTATACAAGTTGCTTTGAAACAATGCAAAAATAAAAAAGCACTATATAAACAAATACAAATTAATTGAAGAAATTACATTTGGGCCATTTTTACACCTGTACTTAGGGCTTTCCACTTGTAATAGTATCTGAATACCAGATGTGAGTGAGTTCATGCATATAATATGAGCTAAATTACAGATTGTCCTCTTTGTACCTATGTCACTCTCAAAATGTGTCTCACTATCTTTCTCTGCAGTAGCATTTTTAGAGTTTGGATAAACTTAAAAAAATTCAGGTTCTGGGACAATGAAAAGTTCTCTTTTTGATGATTTCCTCTGTAAGAACGCATAAGAGCAACCCAGTGGTCTTGCCTCATGCAAGATGACTTTCCAGGTCCTCCTCCCTCAGCAAATTCAATCACGTTAACCTTACACAACACCGCAGATTTGTTTTTCAAGCCTATTTTTCAGCCTTGAGACGACAGAAGAAAAAAATTCTGCTGGACGAGACCACACTGATAGGGCTATGCATGTGGTTTATTGTCATTAACCTACAGTATATGTGCATATATATATTTATGTGTGCACAGGGAGATGGTTTCTAAAATCTGAACCTCTTTAACCTGTAGTATTCACGTTGTGAGGTTAACCTACACTATGTTGGTTAGTGTGATCATCAGCATAATGCTCTTAACAGCCTCATACATCATTCAGACCACACAAGTCCACTTTAACATCTTTACTACTAATTTAATAATTATACATCCAAAGCTAATTTTCAAAACGTCAGCACAACTGGAAGAAAAATAAGTTATGACCTTTTAATCCAGGCAATTTAAAGACTTTTATAAAATATACTGATCTATATACGTTTGTGAGATAATTAGCATACAGTCGCAATGTTAAAACCTCACCGAAAAAAACAAGCAGGAAGCAGCAGGAAGTCTGAAGGTTGGACACTTTTGGACTGAAATTAAATGATAGGAAAAAAATGCATTTTAGGCATTTAACTTTTTTACTGTTTCTTCAGTCTCTCTATCTTTTTCTAGTACTGTTTGGAGATGGATCTAAACCAAATGCCAAGTTTAGCAAAATCTCCAGAGATGTGGTCTGGAGATACTTTGTCATGTCCAATACAAGCTAGTGTCTCTGAGCAGAAGACAGGGAAGGACTGGTGGCTGTGACTGTGAGAGTTGTTATGAGTTACACACATGCACTTGAGTAAGCTGCCATGTACCAACACAAATTTGATTTAATAAGGCTAAGGGATGTTACACCTATATTGATCATTTTGGCTAAAATCTCATCATTCCTCACTTGTGGGTCTGACACTATAACGAGGACGTTTGGATCCATGTGCAGCACTTTATTTACAGAGTGGTCAAAAACAGGCAAATGGTCAAACACAGGCAAACAGAGAAATAAGGGCAAGGCAAAAATCAAAACGAGAGAACAGGCAGAGGTCAGGGCAGGCAGTAAACAATCGTAATCCAGTCTAAAGCAAAAGTCAAAGGGCAGGCAGCAAAAAATTACGAACGGTACACAATCCAAACAAAACCAGGTAAACAATAGGAAAGACTGCTCTGAAACGTTGGACAGGGCAAAACAAGACATCACACTGAGGCTGAGAATGTCCGGGGCTTAAATAGCAGAGCTGATTAAAGACAGGTGCGGCAGACAGGAAGTAATCAGTCCTAGGTACGGGAAACATGGGAATTATAGTCCATCAAGTGTTTTGATTTAGTTTTTGCAATATGTACTTTCTGCGTTTGCTGCATAGTGTATTTTTATACCATTTTATATTTTGATAGGTAGAATATATATTCATTCATACATGTATATTTTGTGACCTTTAATGTAGTGTTTATGTCTTTTCCCTATTTCTTGTGTGCACAAAATAGATTGCTCCTTTGAGGATCAAGTTGTACTGAATTGAATTGATAACATTACAATACAACCTTGTGAGCCTGTGTAATTCCACACTCACATTTTTTTGTGAACAGTGCAGAGATGAGAAAACACAAAGCCTCACCTTAAGGAGCCACAGTAAGTCAAACACATCCAATCACTGTTATCATGGTAAACTCTTTGCATGTTCACACTGACCCTGTTTACATGCACTTAAAAAGGCTCATTCCATGTAAATGGGGGGAAGCATGTGCTGTTCTTAAAGGTTTTTTTAAAGGTGTGCATATCCATGGAAAACAAAAAGAAGATAGTAGGAGAGTTATTCTTATGCAAATGATACAGTTTAACGGAGAAATTGAAAAAAAATCTGCTGATATTCATTTTTAGCAGACTTTCCAGCGATGCCTCCTGAAAACCCTTTGGATAGTTACCTCTCGTGTAACATATTAGCCAAGGGTTCAATCTCTACTATTTATAATTTAATGTTAAATCAGTCATCTCCCTCTTTAGACAACATTAAGAGAGCTTGGGAGGAAGACCTTGGTGGACCGCTCTCGGATGACACATGGAACGGTGTTCTTAAACAGGTCCACTCATCATCTATGTGTGCCCGCCATTCTCTCATTCAGTTTAAAGTGGTACACAGAGCTCATATATCCAAAGTGAAGTTAGCCCAAATGTTTCCTGGTACTAGCTCCTTGTACTAGGTACTTGCAATAGATGTCAGTGTGCTGAGGGTACTTTAATCCATATGTTCTGGACCTAAATTACAGCATTTCTGCGTTTAATATTTAACACCCTTTCTGTGGTTCTTCAGTATAGATTAGAGCCAGAACCACTTTGGCACTGTTTGGAGTTGCTCCTGAGGAGTTATGGTTGCCAGCACCAGGGTGTAGTATTCTTGCCCTCTCTTTACTAGCACGTAGAGCTATTCTACTAAAGTGGAAGGATACTCTTCCACCTACACATATTCAATGGATTAGAGATATAATGTCTTGTCTCTACCTCGAAAAGATTAGGTAATCAATAAGAGGATAGAGAAAACAGTTCTTTAAGGTGTGGTGCCTTTTCTTTGACTATGTTGACACCTTAAATAACACCCTATCATTGAATGCATGTTATTTCTGTTTTTTTAATTTTTAATTTTTTTTGTTTTATCTTCCATCTTCTCTGAATGTATTGTGACGAGGCGCACCGGGGCAGTCAGCGTCGCCCTGGCAACGGACGCGCCGCACCTGCCCGAGCTCATCACGGGCGGACCGGGCACAGCTGCGACGCGTCACCCCGCGGCGTTAAAACGCCGCCGCCTTCCGCCAAGGGGGTAGGTGAGTTAATGAGGAAGAACGAGAGGCGTAAAGAGAGTACTGGACTGATAGCGAAGCCTAAGAGTGCCGCCAGCCGGAGATCCGTTGCGTGTCCCCCGCGC
>JAZGTJ010006238.1:0-25432 GCA_036877575.1 Botia almorhae | reverse complement strand
ATATAGAACTGTGACGTTTTGGTTTCACAGTGCTCCAAGGTTATGCTAGTAAAAGCAAAGCACTCTTTTTTTGTGTAGCATAATTGTTAAGTGACTGAGTATGACAAACAGTGCAGAAAAAAATGATACACAGAGTACAAGAATACAAGTGTCCTTGAAGTGCAAAGTAACTAAGAATAATTTTTTTCAGGTAAGCATTCTTTCAGATAGACGCAGGCAAAACAAACCTCAGGGAAAAAAACATCCAGGTTCTGCATCAAAATAAGTCATGAAGCAGCCTTAGGTTTGCCTCATTCACAATAAAAATGGTGGAGCTCACCAAATTTCTAATCAATATTTTTGACTTTAAGTCAGTATTGATTAGGAGGCATGACTATTAGACTTTCTCAAGGACCATGTGCAGCTCCAATAGGGTAAAGAATCAATTAAGCCTCCAGAGATGCTCTTTGTGAACGTTCCTCAGAACCAACCTTCATTTCGTTGGCTTGACAGCCAACCATGACGTTACTGACCATCTTACTACATAACCTGTCCTTAAAATGTTGTTTTGGTTTTTGTTATATGGAGGTCAAAGTCCTCAGACTGGGTTGAAGGTCACAGCTGTGGATGGGGCACCTGCAGATTGAAACCCAGATTTTGCTGTGCCAATTAGGCTCATGTCGAACGCCTTGTGAAGGCGCTTTTACACCCTGGTGTCAGCTGGTGTTAGGGTGCAAATCAAACAGCTGCATCAGTGGTGACATTAAGCACTGATCCTGACAGGAATACAAAATGATGGATTGATTCACGAGGCACACAGATGGGTAGGTTCTCCACACCTTTTTTAATTCGCAGCCTGGTTTGTTTACCTGTCTTCCACCTGCTGTGACTTTGCGTCCCTGGATTTCCTGCCATCTTTGTTTAATAAGGCAGGTGGTAGACAGAAGGAAGGGGATTAAGCTGACTGAAAACTACTTTCTTTACAGAGAATCTGTAAGCCATCTCCATTTTTGAGCATTTTAGTCTCCCCCTAAAGGCTTTGTAAACAACTTTCCTCAATTAAAAGGTCTTATATGTTGCCTGATCAGAAGTCATTTACTTTCACACTCGTTGGGACGTTATCCAAGATGTTTTATAATCACACTTTGAAAGAGGAATTAGCTATTAGGGGAATCTATGAATCCAATCTGTGAATCCAGTTCTTTGTATCTTTTGTTCAAAGCACCAAAATTCCTTTTTTTTTGGACTCACATCTGTTCAGCTGTTTGTAGTCCGACAGCAAAAAACACAAACCTGATTCAAACTGCAGAAATCTATCTTCAAGTTAACAAAACATTATTGATTCTTAATTTGCATGCTTTACATAAGAGGATGTGAATATTACTTGTGCTTTGGTTCTTGTCCTGTGTGGGCCTAATGATAATGTAAATGTGTATTTCAGTAGTATAGCTATTAGAATAAGTAGGGTTTCAGTTACTAGCATGCCGGCACAATTTTATGTGTGCATGACTAATATTTTCTGTAAAGTTTTGATAACTAATCGATATCGAATCTAATTGAAACCAGATCTAATTGAAACCGTATAAATAAGAATCGAACTGAATTGTTCGCAATATCCATCCATAATATATACAGTTTAAAATGGAATTGAAATTAGTTTTTTTAAGAATGGGTCTTGGTCGAAACAATAACTTTTTGTACGTAACTACTTGTCATTATTCCTGAAGCTCAGTTGGTAAAGCATTGCGCCAGCAATGCAAAGGTTGTGAGTTTGATTCCCAGAGAGCACATGCACTGATGCACAAAACATATAGCTTGAAGCTTGCTTAAAGCGGATAAAAGCGCTTACAAAATGTAAATGTAATTTTTTGCTTGTGAAGCAACATGACGTTCACTATGTAGCGAGTAGTGAATGTATGATTGACTCAGTGCTTTTGGACACAGTATACGCCTGAATAAAATGTCTCCGTCATAATGTTCTCTCATGTGCCTCGTGAGTCAGGACAGTGACCAGATGTCACACTAGATGTGAGCGCAGGCAAAATTTCCAGTTTTCCATCTTCTCTGTTCACACTGACAGCTACTTTCAGATATTGAAGAAGTCATTAATTACACTGCCTGAACAAATGGATTCAATTTTATTACTTACACAACGGCAGCGAAGACAGTCTGCACTAAAGAAAGGATTTAAAAAACAAATCAAATTTTTGTGAACTGCACACAAAGCACATGTTCTACCTCTTATATGCATCGCTACTCAAATTGCATAAGCTTGTGGAATCTCTCCCCTATTTTCTGTGAAACAGATCAATCACTATCACAAATCAAAGGTTGTTCCCTCCTTCTTGATCATCTGTCACCTGTCATCCTTCAGCCATGCTTTTTCTGCATGCGTCTGTTGTTTTTCCTGCTGGTGCATTAAGACTGCCATGACTCTAAGTCTTGCTGAGGCTGCAGTCTCCAGCTTTTCTCCTCTCTCAATGTTTGATATTGCTTGTGTGTTGTTTGGAGTAAATTACCCGAGTTACAGTGAATGTGTGTGCTTCTACTCTCTCTGCTCTTTAACACACGACTCAAGCTGTTAAATGCATGATTGGAATAGTGGATCTTGCAGAGGGATGCAAAAGCTTTTGCTGGCAGTTAACTGCACCACAAGGAGGTCTGGTGGTCTTTTCCCTGCTTAAGTTTATAACTGCATTTTGGAACAGGGTAGCTGGTTTCTAGCTGGTCCAAGCTGGTTATTAGGTGGTCTAAACCAGTCCTTACCAGTTCTGTCATAAGCTGGTAATTGGCTAGTCCATAAGCCAACATGTTCCAAATACAGGCTTGATTTTTTAAAAGTTGGTATGACTGGCAGGTAGCTGGTTTAATGCAGGTCCAGGATGGTCCATCATACATGGTCCAGACATACTAAAATTCAGCTTCCATGTTTAAAAACACAGTTATTGTCTTAACACAAAAAATTTCCACCAGGGTTGTATTTTTAATTTTGTCCTGTGTCAGTTCTGAGCAGAGTGATTTTGCTGGTGAACATAAAATGGATTTAAACATTGTGAAGGGCTACGGTGGTGCAATTTAATTAACTTCCCCTTCTCGCTCAACATTATTATTTTCCGGCAACGGTTTCCATTACTTTTACGTTTCCATTCTCATTCCTTCTATTTTTTTACCACTGTCATTTAGCTCTTGCTAGTTTTCCCAGAACTGCAGTTATTTCCCAAAACTAAGTACCCTACAAATCAGGAAACGCTGATTTCATGCGCCTTCTTGGGTCCCTCTAGTGCAGAGCTGGTCTCTTGCATTGGCAGCAGATGCAGTACGTGCGGTATGTGCAGTGGCGTGTGAACAGGCTCCTGCAGTCGACAGCAGAGGCCCTGCTCGTATTCTTCATGCGGAGGTTGGATGAGGGAAATGGCTCGGTTGGCATGAAGCTGTCACACTGAGAGGAGCTCCTGGTTTAATGAATGGATCTCCTCATTAGTTTGACAACATCTGCCAGAGGCGGTATCTTCTGTGAGGTTCTTTGCATTCAGTTTATTACCTGTGGCAGACGTAAGAACAATCGTTCTTAAAGCATCTGTGTTTTCTGATGTCGTCGTCTCTGCAAAATGGCCTCACGAGCCAAAACATCATTATGATGGAAAAACAGCCACAGGTCAGAATTAAATGGAGCTCATAATGAGAAAAAAAATGTGTGCGTTTCTGGTTCAGTTACATTATGGGTGTGATATTGTTCCAACAATGTAGGAAACATGATGATTAAGAGCCTAATTCGACTGTCCCCACAATTTAAACATCTTAGTAAACATATTAAAAAATAAATTGGTAAAAATGTCAGAACAGTTCTATGAGGGTTAAAGGATCATTAGCTTAGTATGAAAACAACATAAGCTAATCGGAAGTCATTGTGCTTAGCACAACCACAGCGACTAAGAAATAGCATCCATCTCCAGGACTTTCCTGGGTCTTAAGATCTTGCATCCCAAGAAACTGTTAGATGTTCTCGAACATCAGCAAACTGGTGTTACGCTCAAATCTCTCTCTGCCAAGGCTAAAACATGGTGTAATTCAATGCTTTAAATGACCTAATAGAAACACTCTCTTCACACATATCAAAAAGTGTGAAACTCGTGGATTGTTTTTACTTCACTGGTGTGTGCAATTATATATAAGACAATATGTATTTTGGATTTTTTACTCCTTGGATTGTGGTAACCGTTGTTCCTGTAGCTCAGTTGTTAGAACATTGTGTTGTGCAAAGATTGTGGGTTTGACGCCCAGGAAACACAAGTGCTGTAAAGTGGCTTTGGATAAAAATGTCTGTCAAATACATAAACGTAAATGTTTTCATGCGGTGGTGACTGATGGAAAATATTACGTTAACTGTTAATCAACAGGAATTTTTGCTGTTGTTTGGGGATCAATTCGCTGCTACAGTCAAAGATTGAATGCGTATGTGTTCTGCATTCTACTACGAAAGGCAGTTTTGTTTTCTGTCAGTATTGTGTTCAGATAAAAAGGGTGCTCAGGCGTCAGATTGGCTGCAGCCGCTGTGGTCGCTTTGGGGCTTAGAAGCCTGCCTGGTGAAGTGTGACAGTAAAAGCTGTCGACAGGATAAAGATACAGTATCTGAGCTAAGAGATCGACCTGACTGACAACCACTTACACTCAGCATAGGGTTAAGTTGACCTGATCAAACCAGAGACTTGATCGATACTTTGCACCCAGGCCTGAGAATGATAAACTAATAGGCAAAGATTCATTAAGCAAAGCTTCAACTGATGGCATCCTGTACATGTTCTTATGGAATCCAAGTCTGAAGCCTTTTGGAATGTGATTAGTTTGCCCACAATAGCTTTGTTTCAAAATCTAGTGAGAGAGTTGCGGAGGAAGCATTTTAGGGTTCCGTAGGCGTGCTTCCGGTATGAAGGCTGTTCCAAAAGGTAGGCATTTTAATTGTCCTGCTTCCTGAGATACTTAAATTTAACCATATTCTAAGGCAGTATCGCATGTATGAAAAAGACAGTCCCAGAATGGCATTGAAAAGTATCAATAACAACAAGTGTAAAAAAGTAATAATTACATCCAGAATTTGTGTGTGATACAGTATGTATTTTTACTGTATGTATTGTAAGTATTTTTGGAGTGTAGCTTAGCAACATTTTAATGTCAGTCCCTACTGAGTTTAAGTCTCCTGTGCAGAGGTGCTGCCTATGTAGAGCTTTCCAAATTGGTCACTTACGAGATTCCATAACTGCCTCTGAAAGCAGCTGCGTATGTAGGCAGTGGGCAGCTTACTAAAGTAAGTACTTACTAACTTTGGAACAGAGCATACAATATTCTTTCTGTGCAGTATGTGTGTGTTGTATTTTTATGGACTGCGCAGTGGTTATGTGTGTTCGCAACAACTCACACCGTAATAGCTAATTGAGTTTACCCACTGAAGTGCTAACCAACTCCGCTATTCTTCCGGGACCAGTAGATAATTAAGTCAAACGGTCCGCTCAATTATACATTCCCCTGTGCATTCAGACACACACACGTACACATAAATTATTGCAATGGAAATGATTCAGTGTTCCACTTTTTCTCCCCTTAAGACAAAAATATAATTAGACCGCATTGATTGCTACGTTAAAGCTACACTAAAAATGCTCGCTTAAGTTGTTCTACCTTGAAAAAATTTCTGTACATTTCCTGTTATTCTCTAACGGGTTTGTGTTGCTGTATATTTGTAAAAGTTGTGCATTTGAGTGGTCTCCATTAGCCTCATTGTGTTTCAAACCCAAATTGAACTCCTAGCCATAAATGAAACCTGTAGCTGATGACAGCAGTGTTGCAAGCGTTGGCAGCGCACGCTGGTGCATGACTGTTGCGAGTGCTCAATAACAAGCATGATACGTTGGTGGGGGCAGCAATTCAATACCTGCGTTCAAAACACAATGAGTTTAAACCATCTCAGAGCGAGATGGATGGAAGGGGAAAATTAGTTGGGTGGGGGGGTGTGTGGGTGAAAAGCACTGAGTGAACCCCACACTGTGTTTACTCCACAGGAATAATGAACACAGTGTTTCCAAAATGCTCTCAGTGGTTTGTAAAGTGTTGTTGATCATCCCTCCTGCTGATAGTGTGTTTTCAGTGCTTACCTGGTCCTACCGACCCTTTTCTGCTCTCGTTCATCATTCAACCCACTCGCTGTCTCCATGGTTTAATAGCAGATGGATGATAAAAAGCAAGAGGGCTTGTAATAGGTATAGGAAAGCTAGACGAGGTTTTTGATGAGGAAACGTTGTAATTTACTCCCATTATTATCGTTAATAGAGCTTATCAGCTTGTAGCACTAAATCTCATAAAAATAATTAGCATTTTTGGAATATTGGGTTCCCTCTGAAATTTCTAATAGGATTTTAGAACAGCAGTGTTCGATTTATTAGGTCAAATAAAGTTTCTTTTGCTTGTGCTTGCTCAATATGACAGTCGACTTGTACTGACATCTAGTGGCGTGGATGTAGCATGATGCGAAAACAATAACATTGAAATATGTAGAAATATTCAGTCAGCCATGATTCATTTATTCTGTAAGCGAAATTGCTTCAGTTGTAATTAGCTGTCATGTCAGCTCTCTAGTCATGTGATCTCCATGTGGTGTCCTGCTCCATGTAAAATAAATTTATTACTATTATGTTGCTATTGATATGGCTAAATTTTTTGTTTCTGTGACTTTCTGTGATTTACAAACAGCTTTATGTGCAAAACTCTATGAATGAGGGAAACATTGCTGAATGCACCTTTAACATGTTTGAAGAGGCTTTTCCATTTTGTTTTAACACATATTAAACATCATATATGAATTATGAAAGTGCTGCTTTAAAAATGTTAAATAAAGTTTTTTTAAGTAATGTTAACCACAGACCTTATTTCAGTTGTTCCGTAAACTATTATTCTAAAAACCTATTTTAAGTTCCAGAGGGATCTCATGCTCAATTAGCCTTCTGGGCTGGCCTACAAATTGACGCTATGACTAAAAGGCCCAATTTAGTCGAGCCAGATGAGTGTAACCATTTTTCAGTGCAGTTACTACTAACTACTAACTGCTAAAAACCTGAATGTATCAAACCTTTAACCTACACAGAACAGCAGTTACAGCGCAAATGATTCACCTATTCTTGCCTGAATGAAAACAGATGCTTTTACAGATGCTTTGCACTGTTCAACTTTGGCTTTTGTCAAAAGAAGCTCAGGCTGTGTTACTCATGTGTCAGGCATGAGCCCTGAGCTGGTGGGAAGTAAACAAAGACAAATCAAAACAGAGAAATGCCTCAAAGGTAAAATCATCTCGTGGCAATGTAAAGGGCTACGGTTCCCTTGTATTTTTTCCTATCATTTATTGATTTTGTGATGCGTGGTGTTGAACGGCATGTTGAAAAATTCATTAGGGTTTGCGCTGTGTGCCGAGCCGCCTGCGGGGCCACTCGTTCATGATTCTTAAGCGCAAATACTACAAAACAAATGCGCGCAGTCAGGTGCAAGATAATACCAGGATGTTGTTCTGTCAAACAACAGTATTCCTGCTGTTGTCCCAGTGGGTTAGTTTTAAAATCGAGGCTGAGGTTGCAGAAACTCAGTGGGACCTCACAGGTTAAACAGGTGCATTACACCAGGGGGGCGATGGGGGACCGGTAAATAAATTCATTTTACGCAGCTTGATAAATGACTCTGTCTTTCCGGAGAGAGCCAACGACACAAAAGGTGCCCTTGATGAAAAAAATAACCCCAGACCTTGTAGTCATTTCATTTACACATACTGAATTGAATCTGATTGTTCACACATTTCCACAAATGCTTCACGACCCACAGAGATGGGTGTAGGCTACTGTCTGATAATCAATGAGCTAATCCTTTTGCTCGTGAGGCCACTCTGCTATGTATTCACCCCTCAATATCATATCATTAGAGCTCCATGGCAACCCAGCATGTCCTGCAACCTGTCCTGCTATTAAGTTCTGTGTTACAGAGTCATGCGGTGGGCAGAGAGAGGAAGTTGGCTGATTCATTTCGCAAAGAGTCATTAGCGTAACTGTAATGCTACTCATTCAGTACTTTATAAGAGACGCTCTGCCTGAACTGTGTGGGTGACGAGTAGATTCAGTGTTTAGACGGCTAATGAAGACAGATGTGACACATTTACATGCATTTACATGCTCTTCTTGAAAGGTGCAAATCATTGCGCGAACGGACCATATTGTGTTAGTGACAGTCCATATGTGTACGGACATGTTCTTTTAAGGTGTTACATAGAACATGCTGCACACACAGACATGCATGACAGAGTTCTTTATAATCACTATTGACGGTCGCCAAGTGTTCCTAGATCAACATCTTTTGGTGGTGGTCCTGGAAAAACAATATTCTCAAGGAAAAAAGAACGAATAATCTAAAAATGAAAATTCTGTCATCAGTTACTCACCCTCATTTTATTCCAAATCTATAAGACTTTCTTACTTCCAGAACACAAAAGGAGATGATTTAATGAACGTCCAGCTGTGTGAATTCAATACAATGGCAGTCTTTCAAGATTTAATTTAACACTTAAAAAAATATTTTTTTTTCTAGAGGCTGCCATCATCTGAGGAAGCAGAGATAAGCATAGCCGCCCGGACACACAGTGTGTTGTAATTCAACACTTTGAGCTGAGGAATCCTGGCGATGTGAAATAGTTGTGCGTTGTGTGTGCGTTCCCTTTAATATACTGACAAGCAATGCGTACTGAATGGTTACTGTGGTTAATTGCCATGGGAGTTTTGCTACTGATGTGTGTAATATAATCTTTAAATGTTATTTTACATGGTCACATTTTTCTCAGCTAACTCTATATGACTTGATAACAGTTTGATAGGAATGTATAGAAAATGCTCTCCATTATTAATTATTAAGAGGCGGAGCGCTAGGTCAAGGGCTTTTTGCACTTGTGTTATAGAAAACTGTTTGAAGGACAGGAATGAGGGGAAGAAAAAGGGAAGATTATGAGGAAACGATTGCAGAACAAAAAAAATGAAAATGCGGTATCTGAGATGCACATGTAAACAAAAAACATATTGTATGGTATTTATGAAAGGTAAAGAAGTAAATATGTTAGTGCTTACAGTGTATAGGCATGTGTTATAGAGAACAGTTTGAAGGACAGGAATGAGGGGAAGAAAAAGGAAAGATTATGAGGAAACGATTGCAGAACAAAAAAATGAAAATGCGGTATTTGAGATATGCATGTAAACAAAAAACATATTGTATGGTATTTATGAAAGGTAAAGAAGTAAATATGTTAGTGCTTACAGTGTATAGGCATGCATAAACCTAGTTTATGAAAAATAACTGCTATGATACAAACAAAGGAAGGTCCCTTTACTATGTTGCTGACTTTATTTAATTAGTCTTTGATACTTTTACAGGAGACTGCTGTCACCACATGTTTTTACAGTTTAAAAGTTATATATGTATATAGTATAGCATAGCATGTATGAAAGTGATTTAAGAAACCTCTGCTGCTCCACCACTGTACGGGTAAATAAATCATTCATGCTGTACAAGTAAAGTGAAGAATTTAGCTTTAATGGATGAACAGATACAATTCCCTGTTTATATGTAGAATAATTCATGAATATGCACTTAAGGAGTCTTGTTACTTTTCTACTCTCATTTAGGGAGAGTATAAGAAGCTATGGGGACCCAAAGTGTGTGCATATGTATATACATTTGTGCATTGTTGTTGTTCAGGCTTTTTGCTATATAAATGTATGGCTATAATTTTGTTTTCTAGTAAGAAAGAAACACATACTTCCACACAAAGTTCAAGCATGATGAAGTTTGAAACTGTTAAGCGAGTTGTTTTGTGTTTGTATGTGTATATGGCACAGCTTACCTACAGATGCGGCTCATTTGCTAACAGTCATAATTAGCCAGTCGCTCCGAACAGCTGTCTGTTCATGTAACCCAATAGAAGCTCATCGGCTTATGTAATGTTGACCAATATTAGCTTTTCTCAATTAACAGTGAGAACACACAGTTTTTGGTAAAAATGTTGCAGGTAGTCAGGCATGGATTTTAACAGATTAATTCACTAGTCTTTGATTTTTTGTATAACTGTACAAGGTTAGTCTCTTTTTGTTCCAGCATGTGTGTGCACACAAAGGCTTGGTCTGACATGCTAACAGCAAAGCTGTTCATATACATAGACTCTATAGTTGCAAGACTGAATGTATGTTTAGCACCCCCGACATGTTGCGCTGTTGTCATGACTTTTAGTCCCGACTCAAGGTCTTTTCTCCGCCCTGTTCCCCCTCCTTTCCTGACACTCCCTGTCTCTTCCCTGCCTTATAATAATAAAAGATATTATAGTCTCTTCCCAATAATAAAAGATATTATAGTCTCCCCAAATAAAGAATAAACATTAAAAATATAATAAAAAACACACCGTAATAAAATAAAAGGTTGGGAGGAGTTGAAAGCAGCAAAGACATATATTAAATAACAGACATAAAACATCTGATAAATTATTAAACATACAGTAGTGTGAGATTAATGATGTTGTCTCTTTGAGGATTGTCTAATATTACAATGAGCCAGAGGCGAGTTCGTTTGCAGCTGGCGAGTTCTTAAGGCTGATGTGTGTCGTTTTTTATGTTACAATACTTTTTCCTTTACAGTTCAGTTCAGAAACAGCTGTAAGCCATTCATTTGTCGAGGTTCTAAAGAGAGTAGGAAGCAAAAAGACATCCTGCCACACTGACGGCTCTGATTGGCTGCAGTGCAGAGACCTTCACTGGAGATTATACTGAGCTGTGACTTCAAAGGCAGCAGACAAAGAAAAGATACAGTAAGTCCATTTCACACTTTTAAGAGGCCTTTGAAACACTGGCCAAACATCCATCAATATAAAATAATGAAATATTTGCGATTTACTGTTTGCAATATGTACTTCTCAAAAATACAGTTTGTTTTCAATGGCCCTCAAAGGAGAAAGAAGGCAGCAGAACAGTGTGGTTAATGAATCTACCAGTATAGGAGCTAATTGGTCCATACAAGCCAGCCGATCACTGACTCTGTGGGACCAACCAATTGTGTTAGTCAGGGGCGGGACATCCATTAGGCCAATGGCAGACAGGTGACTCAAAAACCTGTTAAAACCAGTAATGAGTTGTGCAAATTTGTTTGGTGCCGCTAGTGGTGCAGAAATGACATGTTTTACCTTTATATTGTTCAGGGACTGGAAATGTATGACATGAGTAATGGGCTCCTAGGGGGCCACAACAGGGCACTGATACGGTGTAGAATTGCTTGTTTGATCAGAAATATGTTTGCCAGAAGGGAGTATTTGGAAGTGGTAATTGATGATTTTATCTGTATGCCTCTTTGGCCCATCTTGATTAATGTAATGTGTGGGTCCATCAGGCCAATTTAGGTAGATCTAATTTGTCAAGCGTTTTTTTTTTTTTAAACTCAATGCATGTAAAGTGAAATCTTACCGCAAGATTTATTAACACCCCAGTGGCAAATTTAATTTATGATGGTGAGCGATTTTATGCCTGAGTTCTGGAGCCTGGTGGGTTGCTGCTCAGCCAGACGTAAAATGCATTTATATATTTATAAAATGTGAGAATGATGTTGTTACCAGTTCAATGAACATCTGTATGCTGGTCATAGCAGCTTTTTGAGTATGTGGTATGTTCTGAGTTTCTGTACAACGTAGTTATTGGCGGTGCTGGTTTTAATGTTTCCCCAAAGGGTGTTGTTTTTTAGAAGTAAAAAACCTTTAAAAGGAAACACACATCTATTAAAAACTGTACAAACAGGTTTATGATTTTGATTGTGGTTCAGACATAATTCCAGTAGGCCATAGTCTTCGTAGTGACTCTTCAGTGATAAACTGTGAAATTTGATAGAGGTTATTTTTCTTGAAGTTTTTATGCCTGTGTATATGTCTGTTTGAAATCGATAGAAATGTTGATGGGTATTTCTGTGTTATTCTGTAAATACAACTTTGAATGATCTATTTCATTCATGTCTGTTGTTTGGAGAGAGATAATCAGACAGCTGCTCACTGCAGAGAATTGAACACAACTGATCAATGTAATTATTTGTCATTATTATGAGAGATTTTTGCTCTTTTTTTCATTCCCTTCCTCCCATTTTATCCCTTACATGTTCTGGTACTGATATAAAAACTGTATTAAAACATGCATTTTTAAAAGGATTATGAATTATTAAATTCCTCTATATTCTGATGTTTAAACTCCTCTATTCTTTATTCTTTCATTTAATTCAAATTAGACCTCTAAAAAACTATTTGTCATAGAAAATGAAAGTTCTGTAAGAAACACTGGCAGACAGTAGATTTCCTCGGGGGTTCCATTATGGAACTCAGTCACTGGCCCTACAAGAGTCTTGTATATAGCTCTCATAATTTACAGTATTTAATGAGGGTCTTGGAGCATGACTATAAATGTCAGAACTCCCATTTCCTATCTTAAATAGACTTGAATAGTTCACGCAAAAATAAAACTACTGTCATTATTAACTCACCCTTATGTTTGTGTTTATGTATCTGTTTATCATACAAAGCTAGCACATGGCACTATATAAACACAGTACATGACCAATGTGGACAAACTACTTTTTTGGCCATTTGCAGCTTTAAAAATCTGGTGGAGCTTGGAGCTTTCACCATGAAATGCCATTGTATTATAGAAATAAGCTGCATAAACATTCTTTAAAATGTTTTGTGTTTTACAGAATGAAAAATAACAGAAAACAGGTTTGAAACAAGTAGAATAACAACAGAACATGTGGACTGTGCTTTGTGTGTTAGTTCCCAAGCCATTGGTGTGTCATTGGTCAACCACGATGTATCAACCACATGATCTTGAGGATATCTCTGAGGCTTCACCCATTGATCCCAGATAGAGGCATTAGTCAATGTAAACACTCCAATTTGGATTTCTTTAGATTATTCATGTGTATGTCTGAGTGTGTTATAATTTTCTTTAGGGTCACAGTATGAACCTGTGAACCTGTTTCTTGTTTAGTACTGGTACTCAGCTGGTATCATTGATCTGGCTGTGTTCCCATTGGGACCAACATCTTTTTCCAATTTTTAGGTGTTAAGTATCTTTTGTGTCACTGATTATAAGAGACTCTATGCCACAGAAATTATTCTTAAATTAAACAAGCTTTCAAGTGTTATTTTGAAGCATGTGTTGTGAGTAAAAAATGGCAAAAAAGGGCAACATATATATGCAGCATGCCATGTTCCAGCACATACAAGCATCAGTTGTAATGTGACTGGCAAAGACATTGTGTAAATCTTTGAAGTTCAAGAGAGAGAGATTTTTTTAAATCAAACATTACCCAGAACAGATCACATATAAGTGCCACTGAGGAAGGCAGTTATGGATATTTCACAGCCAAATTTACATTTTAATCACGCACCCTTAGAAACCAAACACAGAAATTTATATTTTCTTGTTTAATTTCATCATTATTGACACTATGTGTTGCTGTTATGTGTATTAATACTTATTGTTCTTGTGTGTAAAATAGCCATAAAGCATTTTAAAATTAAAAGAGAGAAAGAATTAGACAGACATCAGTCTTCATTTAAATATAAATTTTTAAAGTCAGGTTGTATTGTTATAAACTTCAGTCTAAACTTGAATCACCGATTTGTGACTAAATAAATTTTGAATTCTGTGCAAGAAGCCATCAATCATGCACTTATGCTAACACAACATAAAACCGCAAGGGTTGTTTTCCGGCCTCTGTTTCACATTCAGCGGCTCTTATGTTGGGTATAGCAAAGGTTACGTTTTCAAGGCCAATTGAATTACTTTATTCGTTTGTCCTCAGTGTCTCATTCAGTTTTTTTGCCTGACATTTGTATCTCCTCAGAGCTCCTCTCTGCTCGGCCTGTCTGAAGACACTTGAGCAGAAAGAGTCATTAGCACTGATTTGATCATTCATGCTCCTGAGTGGCATTTTGTCCAAAGGCTAATAGGAGAAGAAGGAGAGCAATCGAGAGCAAACGGATCTAGAATACTGATTCGGTTCTGAGACACTTCTCAGATTCTGGGATTCTATCTCTCATTTCAGATCGCAGTGAAGCGCAGTTAGTCTTATCTTGTAGTGCTCCAAAACATCATGCGTGTTATGCATACTGATGAAGATACTTAAAAAAAACAACCTACTTATGCATTCAGTAATTGTCTGTTTGTTTTTTTAATTAAAGCTTGAGTGTTTATTGTTAAAGTACTTTCTCCTATCCCAGCTTAATATGCAGAGACAACTTTAAGTAAGTAAATTGTATGTTGATTTCCCCAAAGAGAGTAAGGATGTGTCTGTTTTGTTCTGTTTGTGGGTTAAAAAGGCATAAGTGGGTTAAATGATATGTACTGCACTGAGAATATACATTACATTTCACATTTAATTAAAATCTCAGTCTAAATTGGCTATTTACTTTCTTTATATTATATAAAAATAATATTTAATAAAATATAAAAATATATAATTTATACAATTTCTTTATATATAAAGTTCCTTACTGCTGGTATTATATTGTCAGATTTCTTAATGAAGGTCTTCATTTTTATATATTTACTAAGAACAATGTCCAAAATATTATGCGTATTATTGCGTTTTACACTATATAATATATAATATATATATATATATGTGTGTGTGTGTATTGTGTTGAAATGGCTTGTTTAAGTTACCCCTCTTTTGACCTTTCAGTTAGGTCTGGCATTCTGTGTGAATCCTTATTCATTCGGCTGATCCAGAGCAGATGGTGTTTGTGTGTGTCACCGGTTGCTATGCTGGCTTTTCATTAGAGAACAAGAGGTCAGTGTTCCTTTATTTGGGCTTAAACGTGGACAGAGTGAAATATATCTCGAGTCAGGGCTTCCTGATTAGAACTGGGTCTGAGAAGTATGGCCATAGAGGTTACGATTTTCTGGAAAAGTTCATCACACTGTAATAAAGTTTAAATTATCAACCATTTTAATAACAATACTCCTGTTTTAACTGAACTTAAACCTGCCATCATTCAAATTTTGCCATAATTATTAGAACTGCCTATTTAGATTTTAAACGTAATTGTAAGATTTTAAAGAAGGTTCACAAAGTTAAAACCTATGTAAATTGTTCAGTATTATGTGCTTCATCTTCATAAATATTCAGGTATAAAGTATAAAGTATAAAGTGTTTGTAGCCGAATACTACAGACAATAATGGAGCTCACCTAATATGATTGTTTGACTTTAAAATGTATCATAATAGTAAATTGTATATAGTTAAAGTTTCAGTACAGTAAGTAAACAAAATTTTAAGTAAATGATCAATTAAATCATGTTATTTTATTTTAGCATTAATTGTGTCTGATAATCAAATATCTAATTCTATCATTGTACAGAAGTACAGTGCGGTTAAGACTGTGTTTATGCAAAACTACAGCCTTCAGTTGAACCCTTGCTGTCTGCAATTGATTTATAGCCTTATGTTTAGATGCATGAATCTTTCCCATGGGACATCATGAATAATGGTCACATCCTCTTTAGATGATTCACAACAGCCCAAACCTGTTCACTTTCATTAACCTCTTCCCACACTGTATTTGATGAAATATATTGACATACAACATTATTAGTTTGTCTTGACTGGACACCAGCATGTTGCTCTCTAAGACCTCACAAAGTTTTGAACGTGAGTGAGTTTAAGATTTGATACACAATTAGACAGAAGGACCATGGCTAAATGCTTATCAGAGAACAATTACATATTCAGATCAGTGCTGTTATTGTTAACTCACAGTTACTGTGTGATTTTTTTCTGTAGCAGACTCATTTCTTTTCCAATTTAAAGACATTTTCATGCCAAACTGCTAATTAGTGTAAATTGATTAATCCAGATAGTTTGGTTCTGTTCCCAATCAGCACACCACTTTATAACACACATCTGCCTGAACAAGTGTGATCTTTTGTGTTCATACACCGTCACACACTTGCCACGGGCAGGTCATCAGATGTCTCAGCTGTGATATCTTGCTTTCTCAGAGAAAGTAGAAACTCTGTTTGTTGTTGGGTCAGTGAGAATGAAATATTGCCAGATCTTATACATCTTATACATTCAATCCGTGATACTGCTCTAAATCATCCAACACACACATACAGAGAGAGAGAGAGAGAGAGATAAGCAAAAGAGAGTGAATTTATGAACAGTAAGTCATAGATTTATGTTTACAGATTCATGGATTTATGCTTACAGATTCATAAAACATGCCATGTTGTAGATAAAAAACTTCCAGGATGCATGACTGATGCGTAACTGTGCTGTGTCATGAAACCAAACATTTTATTGAACAGAAGTATCTTTCAGACACTTTGTAATGCTGTAAAAACGTGACAATAACACAATATGTTATGTATAATCCTGTTATCATATCTGCTTAATATGTTGTTCAAAATGTGTGTCTAAGTTTTAAAACAAACGTTTCTATAATGTTTATTATTAAAAATGGCCAGAATGTAATTCAGTTTTCTCTAAGAGGCCTTAACTGTGATTTGCATAAGCGCATGAATTCACTGCAGAGATGGGTAATGGATGTGTGGATTATTTTGGGTGATAGATATATGAATTATTGACATAATTCTCTCGGCCTATAATAAGGGCTCTAATCAACTGTCGGAACTTCTATCAAGCTACATTAGGTCATGTCCTTAAAAGAAAGTTTTACTTTATTGAGTTAAGGGACAGAACTCGGAGCAATATTGAAATGATAATTCAAGAACTAATTAGGATTTAGATGAACTGGGGTAGAGAGATTTTATATTTGGAACTTGTGATTCCTCTACAATAAGGGCTTCTGGCTTCATCTGTTTTTCTTTTATTTTACACAAAACCTTTCTCATTTCTCCATGTTTCTGTCAGTCTAAAATTTGAATATGCGCATTTCAATAGTATAACACATGACCCAAAAATCCCAGCTGCAGCCTGATGGGAAAGTTTGCCATGCTCTTCCAATGCATAAGCAACACAAAGCTTTCTGCCGTCCTTCGTGAATACAGATGAGCGAGGGACGAACTGGCATTCGCCTCATTCCTTCTATTCTCTCTCCTGCTATCTTTTTCTCCGGCAACAAGCGCGTAGCTCAGAAAGTGCTTCTGCCTTTCGCTCAATGATTGGATTTTGAATCACGACAGACGCTGCTGTCGCTGCCGTCAGACTTTGCTTACTTTCTGCAGCAGCGGCTCACAGTTTTTGCAGTCTCTGCAGTTGGCCCTGCCGCAGGTGGTGATCGTTCCTTCTGTTTATGGAAGATGATTAGATAATATGTCTAAAAAGACTTATATTATTGAAACAGAAATGCGAAACCATTGGGGGGCCTCTGATCTTCCTGATTAAGGCTTGTCAAACATAATTTGTATCATCGGTAAAAGTTTTGCTAGCCAGACTGCTAGTTAACTGATAAAAAAATGTATACAAATAGAAATCATATTTGACTGGGGAGGCAACTATAATAACAGTATGATACTGGACAAAGTTTTAATGAACTCATTTTTGTTAAAAAATTTAAATTAGACCGAATTTTTTTACTTGTTTTGTCTGTAGCTCGTAATTAGCCTGTGCACATTCTGACTCATTTTGTTAAAAAATATTTAATATGAAAAATTATAAACAAAATTATAAAAACAAATTAAACATATTTTTTAAATTACCTATAAAAAGTCCTCTATGAAAGAAATATGTTGACCTCCCCTCAAGGTCATTGTATATTTCACACACTAGCAGCATGGCTGCTGAGGTAATAGTCTGTGATTATGCAAAGAGCTTCTGGTTTAGGCTGGAGGCAGTTGAGCTATTAGCTTTTGTCCACATGATTCCTTGTGTTGTTTATAGCTATTATCAGAAAACTAGTCAATGCAGGAGGGGTGCTGGCACATTTTCTCATTTATATTTAATTTGATCCAATTGTGAATCGCGATTGGGTGGGCCACCCCCAGCTGCACACCTGCACAGGGGTCTACAATCCTGTAGTTGGATTGTACAGATATTTTTTGACTGTACTCGTTGCCTGTGGCCAGACTGTCTCTCATGTCCAGTGTGTTGGTTGGTTGGCAGAACATTAGAGGGACAGTGAAGATGGCTGAAATCTTTCCAGAGGAGCAGCCTGCTGTCCTGCCATTTCTTAGGCCGATGGGACGCCCTGGGCCAATCTGTTCTACTGGGTGAGAGTTGGCACAGGCACCCAAGTGTGGTTGGGTTGATACGGCTTGGTCAAAATCCTAATGGCTATTTATATCTATCCCCTGTCACACTGGTTTTCCAGAAAAGGACATTATAAGGTCGATTTGTCGTTCAGCTGATTTCCTGAACAGCTGCTGTCTTTCTATAACATGACGAAACATCCGTCCTTGGTCTTTATTTATTTTTCGATTAACTAAGATTCAAAATGGGTTCTTCTTTAGAAAGTACTGCATTCATAAACATCCATTCAAGATTACTTTGCAGAGGGTCTCGCACTTTAGTGCTGAAGATTAAAGCTTTGCGTGTGTGTTTTCCACATTAGCGGGTCAAGGTCCTGGCATCCCAGAATGCTTTGCATATCAAAAGCCTGCTTAATACATTAATTGTGTGTGTGCTGTTTTCTATAGACAGTTTATGCAGTACCTAGGAATTCTGGGGCCCGGTACTGTCAATTAGTCTGGGCCTCTTTGCTAATTTCCGTCGAACTGAGATGGTAGGAGTATTGCTGCATTAGGGCGCATTAACAATTTCCGTCGGAGGAAGGGGGAGGAGTCTGGAAGTTGTGGTGTGGCCGTTTATATCTGTGGTCTGGAGCATTGATAGATAGGAGAGTTAAAGACCGCATTTGTATTATGTGTCAGCTCAGCTTCATTATTATTTATCACTCCATAAATCATTAAAATGCCCTTGAACAATGCATTACGGTTTAATTATATATCAACATATTATTAGATGCCAGCAAAGGTACAATAAAAAATTATAGAGAGCTACCAAGTGTATTAATATTTTAGAAAGCGACTCTTAATATTATAATAATGACATGAACTTAACCCACATTTGAACCCACATGTCAAGTTAGGTTACATAGACCCTCCAACCGAAATGGAAAACTAGATGCTCTGATTTCATGTCAATCAGAAATGAAACCTCTCACAGCATGAGCTCTCTGGATATGTTACACTTTAGTATGTCAGTTCCTGATTGAGCGTGAGGAAAATAGATGCTTGGAACTTGCGTTTTAGGAAAGTATTGGCTAAGGAAAGCTAATTGCGCCACTAGAGCAGACAGAGAAGAAGAATAACAGGGTTGATAAAGTGGGTTTTAATGACTTTGGCACAAGAACCCTTGAACACTATAGTGCTTCACTGCGGGGCCCCTCCACCAAACCTGTTATGTGCAGAAATACATCCCTTACCCATAATTCTTAGCTATTGTTTTAAAGTTACCTGACACTTGTGTCTGGTTCAGTCATTTCGTGAAATATAACTAGCTAGTTAATTTGTCAGACAATACAGATATGCTTTCATCCTTGAAACAACATGGGTTTTCCCTCGTTAATCTCGTTAAATGATTTCATACAGCACGCGTGACAACAAGCATATGTTTTAATAATGGTTGTCTTTAATTAGACTCTCATTTTGGTGTGGAGCCCATCAGTATAGTTCAGCAGAACCATATGATTTATAACAAGACTATTTAACTCAAGCTCAGGGGCCACAAACCCGGACCCCTTAAGCCTCAAGGCCGCACCTCTAATTATAAACATAAAATAGTATTTATAGCTGTGGTTGTTTTTTTTTATAGGCTTCTATTAAAGTACGTAAATGCGCCAAAAATTAATTGAAGCATTTTATTAACCCAACATAGGAAAATAGAGGGCATATCTCCTGTCCTAATGGACAGCTCAATACAAGCGTTCAATCTTCCTGTGTTTGTTTCGAAAGCTGTGAGATATTCCCGGCTCAAGCTGTAACCCCATAGCATAGCAGTTTTAATTGATTTAGATTCAGGGCCATAGCTGACCGTGCACTTTCTTAGGACTGCCAAAGGCCAAGCCTGCAGCGTAAATATGCCATAGACAGCTCAGGGTTACTTTTGTTACTCTTTAGAAAGGTGCTTTAAGAGGGTAATGTGAAATTTTCACCTTGAAAACACAGTCTTCACAAAAGACTAAAAAATAATATATTTGCAAAGAAACTATAGCACCCACAAGCTGTTAGCTTTGAAATAAAAAAAAAATGACATTTATGATTCCTTGCACTGAGCATCTGTCATGCCTAGAGGAGTGACAGAAAATGTTCCAGGTAAACATGGATACTTCCTTTCTCTCTCTGCATATCCATCTGCCTCTCAACATTGCTTATTCATATGCAGAGTTGCTAATGTTCTGTTGTTGTGCTTTGGTTGGTCACAGAATTTTCTGTGCTCATTAGGTATTAATGAGCATCTGGAATTGTGTTGGACAGCATGGTGACTGTGACTGTGAACATTATGCTTTAATAATAAAAACACTGTTCCTGAATCAGAAATGAGAACACTGGCCGTGACCACGTAAAGGTCAATAAGAAGGTGGTTCCAGTATGTTTTAAACAACACAGAATGGCCAGGCATGAAGAACATTAGCTGAGAAATCAAAGAAGATTAGAATAACACGAGTCGCTGATGGTCTGATGTGTTCACACACATAATAAACTTTTAAATAAGAATTTAATCTGTTTGGCAGGTCAGTGGGATCAAACGTTTATAAAACACTTATTAGTAAGTAAACATAATATGAGTAGAACTGTATTTTGCCTAGACAGACAAAAAATATAGATCAAAATATCTACAAATTATCTGCTTATTCATTGTTATTAAATTATGCGTTTGTTTTGGAGACTGTGGGACAATCTGTTACAGATAAACCTGCCCTAAACAGTGCATGAAAACATAACAAACTCTTACTGGTCACTTAACATGTCAGTCAAATGTCACTTCCTGTTTAAGAAGGCGATTCTTGTCCAGTATAAACTGCATTAAGAACCAGACTTTTTGCTGCAAGACAGAAGTCTGGTTGTATGCACTACAGGAATATAAAGCACACCTTCATACCTACAGAATGTGCTTATGAATGGGCGAAAAGTTCTTAAGCCAATTCAGTAGGCCCGCATACTATTTGAAAGTACACATTTCAACTGTCGACACAATACAGGTTTAATTGAAAGGAAAACCTTTGTTTGCAGCAGCACCGAAAACACAAAGAAATCGACTTGCTGTTAACATCAATACCCACCACTGCGTTGAACCAGCTGTCAGCTCAGGTAATAAGACTTGTGTGGTGTTGATCCCACTCTGACTCGGTTCTGTTTTAGCACATTTCTATGCGTCTGTGCAGCTTCCTCTCTGGAGAAGAGATTATTCAGATGTAACATTTGTCCAGGCTGATGTGACGGCGCACGGCGATCGATGTGTCGTCTCAGTCGAGGCTGCAGTCTCTCCTGGCACCAAGTCAAACGGAGGAAAATAACCTTTCCCTTTAAATAAGGGTCAGCTACACTCCTTCACGATAAAAAAACACTTTCTGTCTCTCGTCTCCTGCTCCAGCAACCCAGGACAAGTGAGGGATAAATTTACAATGACCTCTCTGTGATTCAGCTGATACAGCAAACACAGAAGATTTGGTGAATAAAAGAGCTATAAGCCTTTTTAAAAAAATACACTCTAGAAATCAGATAGAAATAAATTAATTTTTAACGTCACAATATAGGGCAAACAGAAAGTTTTTGAATGTAAATTTAAGTTATTTTGTGAGTTTAATGAACTTCCAAACTTCGTTCTTTCCAAACTCAGCTCCTGATATGTGACCTATGCTGGCAAAATGAGTCAGAATGTGCTACAGGCAAAATAAGTGAACACGCAAATTTTGGTCTAATTTGAGGATTTCACAAAAATGAGTTCATTGAGCCCTCCTCCAGCGATCCAAATGCTCCAAGTAATAGTTTTTTTAATCTAAAATCATCTTTTTTTGTACGTTTTCTGAGAGGTGAACGTTCCTAAACGCTTCCTTTGTTTTAAAAATCCCCCCAATAAATTCTGCTCTCTTCTTTATGACCGGTACCTCCGTCAGGTGTAGCTCATTCTTTTTTTTGTTGATTCTAACAAATCACAAATTATTTTAACGTTTTTTGTAATGGAAAATGTGAAAATTACATGAACTCATTTTAGAAAATTTGCTCATTGTGACTCATTTTGCCAGGATGGGTCACATATAGCACATACGCTGCTAGATGAGGACACCGAATTATAAGATCATCACATTTCTCATCTTGTTTTGTTCTCCATGTAATTCTTATTTATGATTTGTATTAACAGGGATTAAATGTTTTGCCTCGCTGCATGTCCCCTAGAATAAACTGTACTGATATTTAATGTCCTCTCTGGACACTGCTGTGTTTCCTCAAAAATGAATTGCATAAGTAATGAACAATATGAGAATCTCTGTGCATCCACAATTAAGAATAATGATGTTTTATGGCATGTTCGAGTGCTGAGAGTGAGTTACTCCTTCTTGAGGGCAAATTGAATTACTTTCACTTCCACCCACTGCCTGAGGTAAGGGCCACAATGTTTCCAAGGAGATGCTTATTAGCGTTAGCTGTAGTTGATGCACAGGTCTCTGGGCCCCAACGCAGATGGGACCTGATGCAGATTACCTGATTGAAAGCTTCCATTACACGCTAAATGTAACATGCTTTGCTACGCATGTCTGAGCACCACAAGTGACTTACATTCGACCTGCCTTAGAGGCCTGTCAGCAACACTGGAATGCATCTAAAATGATGGTTTTATTATACTGTTGTATAGAAATAAATAATGAAATTATTTAAATTATCAAAATTGCCCTGTGTTGACAAACTACACAATAATTCTCAGCTTTCCACCCAATCCACAGAGCCCAATACAAGAGACATCTGTTAAAACCAAAATGGTCTCTCACTACTTTTTCTTGACTTTCTTCTCCTTGCCTTTTATCTTGAAAATAATTCACATACTAAGACAGATTTTTTTACTAATGACAATAAATATGAATTCTAAAATATTCTGTCTGTATATTGCTGACAGAAACGTGTGACAGAAAGCCTTAAACTTTTAAAGCCTGTACATATAGTACACTTTCCTCTAAATAAATACTTGGTAAATAATTTACATGAATACGCAAAGAAATATATGAGGATATTTTGTGTTAATTTTGCCATAAAGGTGCTTAATTTCTATTCATTATTTCAACAGTATAGTATTTTAAGCTTATATGAATTCATAATGAATTCAGAATATCTAGCAATACCATCAAAGTTGAGGGCAAAGCGATGAGTTGATTGTTGACAAGAGACACATCTCTTTTAAAAGCTTAACGAGAAAGAATCACAGTATAGTCCCTTATAAATAAATATTATTCAAATTATTCAATTATTTTGAAAGCCATCTCTACCTCCTATGTCTCCTATGTCCTATGAATTTTCATCTCTGTGTGAGAAAGAGTTTTAAGAGACAAACTGGGCTCTAGGGCCCATTCAGTGATCTGCGTTCATTCTTCGTAATTTAGGAGGAAGGTTGTCCTCCAGTCGGCCACTGGATTTAGGCAGCGGGTTAAGGTTTGGCCCTGAAACCAGTGCAGGCATTGGAAGCAGTCTATGATGCTCCAGTTCCCCTGCTGACTGAGTGTGGGCCTCTGCACCCATCTTTAGAGCTTTGAGCTGGAGCTGATTTTCAGGTTCCTCTTGGCCCACCAAGGATCCGAGCCTCTGCACCCTGAGGGGCAGGTCACCCGTACTGGAGGCCTTTTCCGTTGGCTGAGTGATTCCAGGTTTGAGGACCTCCTTTCCATTTTTGGAGCTCATACGCTGGAGCTTGCTGGGTAATTTGGTTCCTGGTTCTTCAGCATGAGGAACCCCATCTAAGGAGAAGATGCGCTCCCTGCGACTGCGCCCGTCAAACATCGTAGGGGACAGCAGAGGACCAGGTGAGGGAAGGGATGATTTTTCATCCTGCTCCTTTACACTGTATGGAGGAGTGGGCACCTCAAATGTGTTGTGGAATTGAGAGTAGTCAACCCTGAAGAAACCCTCCTCCAATGACATGACAGGTAGAAAGCGATGACCCCACAGCACCTCGTCCTCTGTGTAAGATGTTCGGGCTTGACACGTCATGCCTGGAAAAGGAAGACATGGATTCATTTCGCATGACAGGTATGTTGCATGACAAAAAGAACTTTGCCAGAATATATGAAAGAGTCTAACAGAATTAACTACAATTAAGTACAAGGGTAAAAATGTGAAGAAAGATAATACCAAAATAATAAAACATACAAAGTACTACATTTACCGCATCCATATCCATTCCACTAACACAACATGATGATTTGAGGCAATAAACATACGCAAGTAATTCCTAACATATGATACAAATTATTTGACAAATGTATTAAAATGAAGTTTTCATTAAAACTTGTATTCATTATGCATTTATTCAAATGTATTCAACAAATGTGAATCATATTTTTGATGAGGGCAGTTATCCAAAGCAAAAATGTACTTCCTCCACACAGTGTATCATGCCAACCAAATATTTCAAGACGTTAGAAAAATGTATTCCTTTTATTTAATACCATTTTATTGTTATCTTATTTGTATCACATACTTGCAAAGTGAATGAAATGTGGCTCTTACCAAGGACACTGTATTATAAAGGTTTGAAAGAAGCAAATTACAGGGAAAAGGTGAGGGATGTTCTTATTTATCAGAAGATTTGTGCTGTTTTCTTGCTATAATCCCTGTATGCTACTGACCTGTGGTTTCCACAATGCCTTCCAGAATAACAACAATCTCAAACTGCTCGTTCATGAGGGAGCGCTGGGACAGGTCGAAAAATGGGCTCTTGGAATTGATCTCATGACATATCGTGAGGGGCGAGACAAGAAAGAGCTGGTCGGCACCTGTTCCAAACCCCACATCCAATTCCCTCTGATCCAGAGGGAGAAATTCTCCCTCGGGGGTCTGACGAGACTGAGGAAAACAGACAGAGAGGTTAAGACATTGTCACATTTAAGATTCTGTTTAATCTACTAGAATATATATTTCTAGAGTATTTCTAGAACTCAGGACTTCTAGATAAAGATATGAGCCTGTGATACACAGTCATAACTTTGACCTGTATACAACACCCAGATAACTGACAAATACTGTGGACTTAAAGGTTTTTTACCATCAAGATTTTAGGGTTTAAATTAATTCTTGTGGGGTATAAATCATCTTTAAAATCCGGGATTACAGATGTAATTTAAACCTTGTTATTTAAAACCTTTAAATTTAAACTTGTAATTTAAACAGTTTTAGTATTTTGAGAA
>JAZGTJ010006237.1:0-25437 GCA_036877575.1 Botia almorhae | reverse complement strand
CAAAGATTACCCCATATAATTATACTAAAGGGCAATTGGTTGATATGAGTGCAGGTCGGAGGTCGTGGCCGGCATAAGTGATTTGGTGGTAGACTGTAATGTGGTCTGCTCTTCTCTGGCTTTGACCCTATTCCAGTGGCTGATTGCCGGCTGTCACCTTCTCTTCAACTCATGTAAATTGTGTCTGCTACTCTAGCAGTGGTAAGGTAAAATGGAATGGGGGGAGCCAGAATCTGTGTTTGTGTGTGCAGGTATTCTCTGTCCACCCAAACCATAGACGGTCTGCCGGTATCGAAACTGGTGTGTCTGTAATGGTTTCTGGGTGGCAATTTGAAGAACGACGTTTTGGACTCATCCTCCTTAATAGGTTGTCCTCCTCCGGCTAAAATTGAATAGCCCCGACATGGCCCAAGGCGGGCGATAAAAATTCAATAATTCGGCCGGGGTCAAAGTCCTGTCATTTTTTGGGGATGGGGGTGAGTAATTATGCTGCACTAACATGGGGAGGGGGGGACGGGTTATTGGATTGAGGAGAGGAAGCACCTGAACTTTGATGGTATCATAACCTTCACAAGTTCTCCTGCTCCTCAACTTTAATACCATGAAACTCACTGCAACAAGCATGCAGTCTAAATGCACTGAATCTATCAAGGAACGTTGTCTAAGCCAGAGTGCGTATGTGGCCAAATAAGTTATAAATATGGCTGTTTCACGTTATAATACACATTTAGTGAAGACGCAGCCAGTTATTAAAGCCTGACATGTGTTTTGACTGGATAAACATCAAGGCTGAAATGCAAAACATCACTTTACTCCCGCCTGCGTTCACGCACGCGGCGCTTTGTGCTCGCGACGTATATTTTTCCTGATCCTCGCATACGTCACAAATCAACAAGCATAATTCTCCATAAAATGTCATGAAAGTAGATCTGATGGAAAATTGAAAATGACGAGTCTCGCTCCTCGGAGAGCGAGCTGAACGGATGGTGTCCCGTTTTTTTGTCCTGTCAGTTTTATATGACATTATTATTCTCGGGGTTGTAAATTTCAGGCATGTTAAGATCTCAGACAACAACAATATAAAATTCAATCAATGAGGGGCTTGTTGTGTCTGCCCCCACGGATGCTGGGCTGCCTGTGCGAGTTCCTAAATCACAGGCTGGAGGATTCTGCATAATTGCATGGTGACGCTGATCTGATGTGGGCTGTCTGCGTGCTGGCCCGGGTTTTATTGAGCTAATGTGAATTGCTGTTTAAAACACAGGCTCATGAAACAAGGCCATTGACATGGGTCAGTTTAGAGCTGCCTGTTTCGTCACATGTTCTATTCACAATTATATATAAGTACTACCCAGCTAGCAGAGAACCTTCTCAGAACATTGGCAAACATTCTCTAAAGGTTTTTGCAAAGTTTTCAAAAAACATTCTTGCAGTAACGTTAATAGAACCTTTTTAACGTGATATATATATTTATATCAAAAATGTTAATACAAAGTAAAACTTTTAAAAAATATTACAGATTTTAAAAAAAATGTTCTTATAACCAAGCAATAATGTTAATACGACATCTAAAAAACGGGACAAACTTTTTAAACATTTTTAAAGTTTTTGTTACTTGATGGAAACACTATTAAAACATTCTTAGAACCAGAAACTGTTAGCTGTGTATATACTTAATGGTTAAATGTGTTATTAAAATTAATTAAATTAGCCTGCAGTAAAGCATTTTCCCATGTTTATCTGCCGACTCCTGGTGTATCTGATATCAGTGCTGTGCAAATGTGTTTATATGAAGCTTTATACATATATACAGTCAAGACTGACAGCAGATTTAAAATTTTGGAAGCCGTCTTCCTTATGACACCGTACACCACAATTTATTCACCGCAATTATTTATTTTAAACCTGATAGTTGTGATGACTTGAGCTGTCATCATGGCTGTTATGCATTCATTTCCAACCGCATTCTGTTTCAATAAGTATTGCAGTTGTGTTTCACATATGCTATTCTTTAGAACTACCCCCTGAAAAAGGTTTTTGCCCTGTACTTCAAAATGCAGAATGTTCCATGTACAACGTCCAAGGCAGAAGCCCAACCACCTATGCTATTTCCTAAAATAAAACAATATATTGTACATATCACTACCAGTACGTCTACTATCTTTTCGATCTGACATGTTTGAGAATCCTCAAAAAGCGTTTTGTAAAAATGAGACCCTGTCTTGTCTTTTAAGACTCACAACTTGTGTTATGAAAGCTTATTTCCATACACGTGTTTTTTTATTATTTCAATTTTGTGTTTCAGGATCAGTGAATTTATTTAACGCATTACCGTGAACATGCTGGCGTCAGTCAGAATGTGTAATTGCTAACAAGATAGTGACTGAGCGTTATCGGATGGTCTTGTAATTAGGATGCTAATGAGAGGCTGTTGCATTCAGCCCGGCCCGCCTTCCCTTCGTTGGCTTAACGGGAATGACACGTCCCACCTGAGACTGATCATCCTCCAGTTAATATTCCCAATCTGTTAATCAATGAGCTGATCGATAGATGGTAGGGTGGGAGGAGTCATACAGGGTACCCCTAAATGTCAGCACGGGGACCCCGTGGGATTTACAATGCATTTAAAAATGCTTGTTATTTAGAAACATTACAGAGCAATCAGTTGTATGTTCGTCCACACAGTAATGTTGTGTTTGATATAAAAGAACTTTTAGAAATAAAACATTTAACATGTATGAATAAAAGTGAAGGATGGTGAAAAATCAAAGGATTTTGTTGTTGCAGAAAATGATAATATAAAAAAATCTTTTCCACATTTGAGATAGCAAAACTTTTTTCTCCAAAGAAATCTTTTTTGTAATAGATCAAAGTGCAAAGGAGAAAAGAATCATATTAACAGTGTAATAAGAAAAGATGAGGCTGTGTGCTGCAGATCGTGGAGCAGTAGCTGAAGGGAGGTCTTTATTTTGACACGGAGCTGCACAAGCCGCCCCCTTAAAAAGCTTATTATGTTCTCCGGCTGTGGCAGTGCAGGCCCACTGACGGCCTCGAGGCAGCAAGCACAGACCCAAGCTGTAGCACATTAGAGCCAATAAATGTGTGTAGGCACTACTCAATTTAAAGTAAAGCCCTCTCTTGCCTGGCCGGTCTGTCTCATTCCTAATAGGGTATTCCATGACAGCCGCTCATCTCCTGCGGGATCTCGCACGTATGGCTAGTTTTTCCTTTTCTGTTATTCTTTCACGCGGGTGCGAGGGGGAAAGATAGAGTGGTTTAAGTTTTGTGATTTTCTCAATTACAGATGCTTGTTTTGTTAGAGTCGTCTGTCTGCTGATGTCACCTTCAGAGAACAAGTCTGAATTTATTATATTTTTTAATATCTTCGCAGATTTTAAGCCGATTCGCATTTAAAGATTTTGTATTTGACCAAATCAACAACTGTCTTTAGCACAGTCTATTATTTTTGGGCTGAAAGATGTCGGATTTCTGAAGAGAGGCTAATATCAACCTACAAGATTGACTTAAGCTTTTAAAGTTCACTGAGATTTTCTGCCATTGTGTGTGTGTGTGTGTGTGTGTGTGTGTGTGTGTGTGTGTGTGTGTGTAATGTAACATCCTGTTGTGTAATGATATTCTATGTCAACTATATAGAAGAACAAATAATGTATATGTACATCTTCACCATGTTTGTTACAGGGACTTTATCATCAATTAACATATTAGAAAATGTACTTTATTTTGTGTAATGCAAAAACAAATAAATTGCAGATACAATAAAGACAATAAAAACATTTTATTAAAAAAAATCATTTTTTTAACACTTATTTTAAGGTAAAATAATAAAAAAATGTCTATAATTTTTTCTAATTTTTTTCTATATAAATTTGTAATTTATATAGCGGAAGCTGAATTGTTTTAACATAATTACAATGTTAACAGTTGACTTTTAATAGGCCAAAAAGATCACATGACAAATGTCAATTGCCTTTCTGCTGCGCTGTCATTAAGTGCTGTTGGGATCAGTATCAGAAACGCATAAAGAACATTCTACAAGAGCACCACAAGCATTCTCAATGACTGATGGCCCATTGATTGCCTGTCCAGCTTTTCCCTGATGGTCACTTGATCAGAGTCGTCTTTTCATCTTTCTTTTCCTCCGAGAGGGTGCAGATGAGGGCAGAGACAGAAAGTGAGTCAAAGAGAGGGAGAGACGGCGCACATGAATTTACACTCTTTAGTTGTGCGAGTGACTGGCCTCTAAAATTGATCCTGACATTTCACCTCTTTTTATCCCATTGCTCACGGACTCATTTAAATTCTCTGTTTGGCCCCAGACGATTCAGTGGCTGATTAATAAGTCTCTGCTGCAACACGCAGGCTTATTTCTCCAGCCTTTGATATGCAGGCATGTCTAAAAGAGCCCAGATTTCAGAGATGGGCTCTCTGTCGGCATATATATTCACACTGGTGCACTGGATTGGCATTCCAGGCCCAAATTAGGTACAAAGTGAGCCACTAATTGGGCTGTCCTTGAGATGTTATATTGATCTGTATCCACACAGTCTACTGTACAACTGCTTACCTTCTTAGATAGATGTCTGGTTTCTAGAGGTATTCCCATAATAGACTCGTAGTGGTATTTGACTTCATTTTAAATTCTTGTTGTGCATTTTTACTACATTTTTTAAAAATCAGATTTTGTAAATTCAGACTTAAAAAAAAGGCTCATAAAACAAGCTCAAGAATGCACTCAAGCTTCTAATATCAGCTCTTTCTGCGCATTAGAATTAACCTCTAATTAGTTTTTCCCCTCACACCATGGCTGACCCTTGTTGCTAATAATCATAGTGAATGTACACAGTCGTTATTGTAATTACTGTGCGGACCTTGCGTAACACTCGCTGACTTCATTAACAGAATAACATGTGCTTGTCAGCCTCCATTATTCCAGCCGGCCTTCTTCAAGAGTGATGGGTCACTTCCTAACTAGTATGTCCAATAACTAGGGGCTGTTCGGCCGTAACCATTATGTCGTCTTCACTAACTGGCCCATTGATCTTGTGAGATGAGCCATTAAACATTAACAGGGTGGCGATGGGCTGTCCTCACAAAGTCAGCTGATTAATAGAGCAGTAATGGAGGAGGACGGGACCCTTAGAACTTACTGATTGATGGCTGAAGACAGACAGGAAGAGAGAGAGAGAGAGACAGACAGAGAAAGCACCTGTTTAGATACTGAAGGATACACGGGGACACTGCTGAGGGCCACTGAGTGATCTACACAAGTTTATTTGCTTTACTGTGACAGCAGCCAACACGCTCTGCTCCCACAGAGACTGTGTAAATACACAGAGCGTGAAATATATATTATCGGTAAACTGACTGCTCACTTATTCAATCAGACAATCGCTCAAAGCAGCTATTCATGATAATTATGTCAAAACCCTGTTTTCTCATGATGTATATGTCAAACAAACATATGTATATTCTATATAGTCACAAATCTATATATTGTTTACATACCATGACAGCTGAAAAGCACCATTTATTTTTAAAGACAGACATGCGTGTATCAACATGTACACAATTCTGTGTTTGTTCCCACTATAGCGAAGTACCCATACTTGTTTTTAGCATAATCTGTTACTTATTAACATAACCGCTTCCCCCTTTATTTGCTGTTGCTCACAATGCCCTATTAATCTAACTTCAGCTAGCAAGATAACCAGCTAGCTATTTTACCTCAGAAAAACACATTTGCCATTGGATTAGAAATATATATATATATATATAGTTTTATACTTCATTTTTTATATTTATTGTATAATTTAAGTGAATTGCTTATGTAACTTTTTTAAACGTTTTTTTGTCACTATTTTTTCTAATTTTCCTACTTTTATAAACAATATTTAAAATTTGTAATGTTTTAATATAAATATGATGAATGGTACAGGGGGTATATTTCAAAAAGCACTGAGCTATAATGAAATACAGAAATATATAATGTTTGCATTTGTGCTTTATTTTCTTTCTGTTTGCTTATAAATAAATTGCTATAAATGAACTGGCAATATTGGAATTAGAAACTCTGAATATTCTTTGAAAGACTTTATAATCTATAACTATAAAAAAGAACATTTTATAATTTGAGATTTTAGATTCTTAGCTGTTTTATATTCTGAATATTATATGCAATTAAATTTATACAGCCGTGTTTTAAAACACAGTTTTCAAAAAGTCAATATTCTACAAAAAAATACTGAGCATTTACATCAGTGGTGATATTCCCTGAGGGTGAATTTCACCTCGACTGTCTTTTCCCTCAGCTTGCTCTTTTTAACGAAACCTGACAGCTCTCAAGTGTCTCTGTTTTTACCCTTTTATCAGAAACAAGCCTCGTGGTCCTCTGGTATTCCAAACACTACACTCAAACCAGATGTCCTCTTTTTCGCCGGTGGCACAACTTTCAAGATGACAGCGTGCCCCAAGAGAACAGAGTGAAATCCACGGCCTGCTAAATTTGTGACTAATGGGTGTTTTGATGTGACAGCAGCGGCCGTCTGGGGAAATTGAAGCGCGCAGCGTGTCGATACCTTTTGTGTCTCTCAGCGGTGGGTTATTGTTGACGGACCTTTGGGACAGGCCATGGCCGTTTACCTCCACAGACAGTATGTGGTCAGCAACAACTTTTTCTCCCTCTCCCTGCCGTCGTTTTTATTGTCACTATTGATCTGGCGCTGACTCGCCGCGGTGTGGCTAATTTGCTTGTTAACATAAATTTGTCAGCGGCAAGGAGAAAGGGTTTCCATCACAACTGCTCGCGATGAAGCTTCAACAACCCCCTGCCCGTCCCCCTCCTCTCTCTCTCTCTCTCTCTCTATAACTCCCTTCCATCTTTGCTTTCCCCTCCCTCTTCCTTTTTAGTTTTTCTCTTTCTTCCTCTCTGCCCTCTGGTCCAATGCAGTGGGCCGATTTATTAAACAGCTGGTTGTTAAGCTGTCATTTAATCAATACAGTTTCCCGCACCTCTTGCTCCTTGGAATTAAACGCGAGTTAAACACAAACAGGCATAATGACCTTTTTATGGGGCCCGCTCAGCCAATGAAATTAGCACGACGGATCAGATATTTATACCTATAAGCCTGTGTAAGTCATTAAGTTCAGACAATATAATTTTAAACGACAACACATGTCTAGCTCTCCTCCGCGGGCTCTGTCATTCGTCGGTTTGTCACGGCGCAAGAGGAATTTTGAAGTCTCATAATGAACTGCAGACCTTTGGGAATAAATCAGCATATTGAAAAATGAAAAGGAAAACTTAGTGAAGCATGAAAAGAGCAAATATTATTAATTCCTCCACACAATCTCACCAGCTTGTCCAAACTTCTAAAACTTCTCAAAAGTTCTTGCCAATCTCCTGAGATATCAGTGCCTCTGTATTCGCCGGTCTGTCACGCACAAACAATGGATCTAAACAACTGATAAATAAGTTTCCACATGACGCAGCTAGAGTTGTTAGACAAGGAAACCACACATAAATTTGGACCTAAAACATAACTAGCAGGAATTTCTAAACAAGTGAGACTAAAATAAAATGACTGTTTGCCCAAAGTGTTAGCTTAATGCTAAAGAAAAATTTGCTAAATCAACAATACAATATATGGGGCTACCTTAAAATATTGCAGTGCCCACAAGGGCTAAAAATATGGTCTTACTCATGCATAGTCTCAGAATACAAATTCCATTTTATACAAATGAAATTTCATACAAATTCTTACGATTCATTTCCAACTTTATTCAAACACTTTAAACATTCAAAGACTCTAAATATTAAATGTTATATATTTAGAATGTAATCGATGCATGCCAATTGATTTTTTCATGCTAACATTTGCCGTCAGTACATGACAGGATGTGGTAGCTGTGTACAGTTTTGGTTAATGTGATCACTTTGCTGTCTGTGTGGTGGGAGTCAGTGGTGAGCTGTGACATGACAGATCATCTGTGTTTTCCTCTGCGCGGCTCATGGAGGGAGACACAGCCATTGAGCTGCGTGGTGGTGCATAATTTTCCCAGAATGCAATGGTCTGAGAAAGGGAGTGCTACCTCCCAGATCTGGTGGTGACAGCCAAGGATGACATCACCAACAACTGCAATGAGATACCAACAGAACATAAATAATATTTTTGTTGACGTTCGAAATAAATCAGATCAGGATGCTCATAGCTCATGGTTAAGCTGAGATATCATCAGCGTCTCGATTGATGATTCAGTTCTGTCTCTGACACTTTATAAACCTGACACGACAACTGTCACCCATGAACTTATAAATTGAACATTATAAATATATAGCAAATCACTTCAGTAAACATTTAACCAACAATATTTGTATTGCGAATGGGTAATGTGCTCATTTATTTTTCATGAATTGTTACTTTATTCTTCAATTTGTGACTTTGTTACCTTGTACTTTTTTTGCTTGCTTGTATAACCTTAAAAATGTTTTTTTAATCTTTGCATTTGGAACTTTTAATTTTCTAAAGAAAGAAAATGTACTAATTGGTGCGAATACATCTTTGCTTGACCATTTGCTCTGCCCTGAGGGAAGTGGACATAATCTGACCCCAAACCGACCCTAACCTGACCACAACCTCACCGTTCATTTGACCTTTGACCCTAAACTTAACCTTAACACTCACAGGAGCCCTGACTTTCACCTTTAACCAGGCACCCTGCTCTCACCACAGATCTCGATTTCCCTCGATTTCCCCATTTCAGAACTCTGTTTATCGCTCTATTTTGTCACACACATACACACACACACACACACACACACACACACATAAGCTGTTAAGATAAGCAAATCAGATATAGAGAAGGAACTACAGACAGACAGCTTTCTTATTAAATCCAGATAATCTCTGCCTTATTTCAGTATCTTAGACATCAGAGTGCGACTCTTTAAATTCTCAGTCTGCGATCTGCAAAGTTCCTTTTGCACAGCTTAATTTGTGGCACACATCCTGCAGTGTGAACTATATAAGCATTTCACCTGCCATATTGTGCTATTCCGACATGAGTTAATGACTGCACTGTGTCCGACTTACTGCACTTAGTTTTTAATTACATTTAATGATTAAAGTTATGGGTAAATAGATTATTGCTTATGTTACTAATGGCCAGATAACACATGCTTAATTTATAAAACAAAAGAATACGCACGATGTGGCATCACAGTTCATGTAATGAATACAATATGTTCATATGCGATGCGTTTTTAACGTATTTATTTAATGTATTTATTTATCTCAGATGCATATTGAAAATTATTATTGCCACTGTTAGGGGCTTTCAAGTTATGTAAAATCATTGAAAATATATTTATGGCATAATTTGCAGCATCATACCTAAATGGCTTTTAGGTAATAAAATACTACATTACGTGGATTTTTAACAACCTGGCAACCGTAGAAGGATTGACTTAGTTTTAAAATGTCATCTGTGATGATTTCAAACATTGTCTGTAGTTGTTTATCACGTCAAGCATGGTGAACCTTTGATACAGCAGCCTCTAAACTGACCAGCGTGTACAGAAGATGGTTGTTCTCCTCACACATGGCCACACATATGCTTTTCTTTTACATCATGATCTCTCCTCTCTCTTTAGAACTCGTGGCTCCCGGGCAGAGGGAGACTCTCATCCCTGTGACCACATAAGTCTCCCTGCAGTACAGAGCTTTATCCGCCCTGCCACTCTAAACTTTAAACCTCCAGCCTGCAGCCATAGAACAGGCCCTCTCTAATGGGTGGTCAGCCAGACCCCCCCACCCCCTAAAAATTCTCATGAAGGACAAAGTTGGAAAACTAAATACTGTCGCATTAGGTGGACATCCAGCGAAATCCTTTTCTCCGATCTGAACGCTCATATCTCTCTTGACGGTTATTGAGCGGCAAGTTTATGCTTTAAAGTAAGTGGCTTTCGGCCTCTGTTTTCAACTTTCAACGTAATGAAAGGCAAACATTGCAAAATTCCCGGTTTATTAAATAAAACATGTCGGTGGCCTGGGGCCAAGCATTGTCACGCTATGAACAAATGTCCTACGATAATACGTTCCATGACTATTGGCTCTGATCTAGTATGAGCATGTTTGATGTATAGACTCATTATTAACTCCGTAATCGTTAGATGAGGAGAACATTTATTTTCGGCCCGACCCAACCTGACCTTTTCTTGCGCTAGTGTATGTGAAGATGGAAAAGCAGCAGAAACAAACGCTACCGGTCAAAAGTTTAGGATCACTTACTCGTTTATTATTAATATTTTTCCACATTTCTGAATAATAATAAACTATCAGATAACACGAATGTGGTTATTGAAATTAAATCAAAAAGAAAATCCCAAATAAATCAAAACATGTCGAATTTTAGCATATTTAATGTAGCTACACATTACCTAGAGTTTATTTTGTCATCCAGTACAAACTGAACTACAATCATTTTAAAAATGCAATTCTTTTAAGAATTATGGTGTATGTATTCTTAGGTAGGTGGAAAGAAATTAAGAAGCGCACATTTAAAATAACATCAAACACTGAGCTGTCATTGTGGAACACATCTCTGCCGTTACTCAAAGATTAAATGCTGAAATTGAAACGTGAGCAGCAGTAAGTGAAATGCAAATAGACTACAATTTATCTCTGCTGAGTAAATTATTCGTGAATGGATTTTCACCCAAGTCATTAATTTTTGTTTGCAATCATACTAGTTAAATCTTTAAATAATTTATTATAATTATATTAATTTATTTGGTTTTAAAATAAAAAGTTAACATTGACCTTGTATAATAATATGTTGGAATGTCTTTAAACCTGAATGTATATATATATATATATATATATATATATATATGTTTATACATACATACATACATTCCCATATACATTTATATTTATGGGACTGTATGAATGTATGTATATATATAATGCATGAATGTATATAAATATATACACACACGTGGGAATAGATAAAGAAAAAAGACATTCCAAGGTAGTTCACAACAAGAAGCAGGGCCTTCCGCACTCCCACTGTACCCCAACACCTTTCTGAGGGATTTATGTAGAATATGAGGGGATTGAAGCTACACCTGGCTTGACAGACACGGCGCCACTTTATTAAAGTCCATACTGCACGGACCGGTGCTGTATTAAAATTGAAATAGAAGCAGGGAAGAGTTATTCGAGTCCAGATGCTGAGACCAAATCCCAGCTGGTCAAAGCACCAAGAGTTGCCTCACAGCCCGCAGAGTCTGGCTTTACCTAAGCGCATAGACACACACACACAAACACAAGCAAACACGCGTTCCTATTGATATTTAGATAATATCATCACATTGGGTTGGATTTCTCTTTTTTTAGATATTGATTTTAAATTGCACATCAGATTTTTCTTCATGCTGGTAAAGCATTATTTATAAGTGCCGGTCCCTGTCGGCTCTGCACGGGCCTTTACTGAGGGAATGTGTATGGATTTTTCTCTTCGGGTGCCTTGTTTTCTGTGATGAGCTAGTCATGCCAATAAGTGCTCCATTATATACGTAATCAAGGAGTGGCAAGAGAATCAGTCACCACTGACCTCTCAGCCCCTCTCACACACACCTGACAGGAATATTATTACTAACACGCTCATCCTCGCATACACACGCACAGATTGTGAGAACATTTGAACGTTTTTTAAAGTAACAAAATCATTAGAAATGTTATGTTGAATGTTCTAGGAACATTAAAAACTAGTTTTTAGATGTTGTATTGACATATTGGCTCGATTATAAGACCATTATTCAAACGTTATTTTAAAATGTTTTAATACTGTAGTATTTTTTACGTTCCACTACCTCCAATGTTTTTGATATATATGATATATAGACTCGTAAAAACGTTCTAGCATCAGAATCACAGATTTTAATGTCAACTCGTGAACATTTTACCAGCCCAGTTTTAAAATACTATTTAAATGCCACAAAAAAAGTTACATAGAAAAATCATTTGTCGACGATTCACACTCTGACTTAACGCATTCAATTTAACACATTCAATCTAAGTCACACCTAATCGATTTGGAATGGTTTTTAAAGTGGCTTATTGCGTTCGGCGTGATCGCTTGCTCTCTGTGGAGGAAACAACAATATGGTTCTGATTACATCTTTCTCCATTAGTTTTACACAGAGGGTGATTATGCTGTAGAGTAAGATGGATTCATACGTCCACTCGTCTCTGTGCCTCAGATGAAAAGCCTGTGCGTGTACGGGAGGACTCCCTTGAGGAGTGTGTGGTTTTGGAGAGGAGGGCACACGCTCTCCAAAACCACACACTCTCCAAAACACACACTCTTTGTGTGTGTGTCCGATCCTTCCCCATAGGTTCCATAAAAGTCGTACTGAGAGAAGGAGGAATAGAGCAAAGGGGGTTGGGTATTGGCACCATTTCATGAGCTTATGAAAAATTACTTGGCAGAAAGTAGCGTTCTTTGTCCCAGCCTTGGGTTTAGATAGGTGGGGGCGGGAAGGAGGGATGAGAAAGAAATATAGACAGAGAAGTGGAAGATCTTTTCTACCTCCACCCCCCCATTTCTCAACTGCTTGCTTGCTTTCTGTGCTTTTCCTGTCACTCTGCATATTCCAGTGGATACATTTGAACCATCTCTGTTTTAATTGTCTGGAAATCTCTCACTAAGATCAGCCCTCTCTCTCTCTCTCTCTCTCTCTCTCTCTCACACACACACACACACACACACACACACTGTTATTCCATAATAACTGTTCCAACTCATTTACTACACTTTAGAATTATTTTTTAAATATAGGTCTTAAAAAATACTGTTACTGTGTATCAATGGTAAAGCATTGCATTAGCAGCGCAAAGGTTGTGGGTTCGATGCTCAGGGAACACACACTCATCAAATTACTTGAATGCACTGTAAGTGGCTTTGGATAATAGTGTCTGCCTAATGCCTAAATGCAAATGCAAACTGGCATCAAATATTGACCTCTACCACTCACATGTTAGCATGTGGCAAGATTGTATTCAGTGACTTACAGAGCACACAATGTATATATCCATCAGTTATTTGTTACTAGTATGCGCGTCGCATTGCTAGTGCTTATATATATATATATATATATAACTATTTACATCCGGTGCAAATGGCTGCTCTGTATTTCTATTCATCAGCTCAGCGGGAAACCTATCACATATGTTCTCAGCAATTGCATATAGATATAAACCCATCATCATAAATCACTCATACGTATAAAAATAGATTTAGTATCAGCAATAACATCCTCACACATTAACACAAGTGAAAATGAACCGACGCTGAAAAGTATTACGATGTCATCCACCCTCAGTAATGATTTAATTAATGTAGTATGTCCACCATGATGTCACAAAATAAGATCTGAGGAAATTCCGTTGTCATGGAGGGAAAAGAGGGATTATTGATGCCGTTGTTTGTGCTGACTTATTTCTTCAATTAAAACAGAAAACTGTCTAAAAGAAATACAAATTACTTTGGCATGGGGCTCTGACCACAGGGTAGCTGGCAATGACAGAAATCGAGTGAAGCACAGTATTTTACGTGTGTTCAAGTGTAATTGGGGATTTAAGTAAAAAGCTAAGAATGTTGGATTGTAAGGTTTCCATTATATAACAAATACGTTAGAAATCTTATTTCGATAGTTTTAGGAATGTTCACAATGTTTTTTAGACGTTGTATTAATTTTATTTTTTGGTTAAGTAAATTATTCAAACATTTTTTAACTCTGTAACTTTTTAAAACCTTCTACTAACTACTTAACATTAATGTTTTTGATATACAGTATATGATATATAACGTTGAAAAATGTCCCAATAATTTACTGCAAGAAAGCATTTTGATAACTTTAAGGGAACTTTGAGAGAACGTTAGCTGTCTGAGAACATTCACTGTTGGCTGGGAAAAGCCTGCTATGAAAACTACAAACCTGCATAGCAGGAATATGTATGTAAGTGTTGCTATGTATGTATGTGTGTGTGTGTGTGTGTGTGTGTGTGAGACAAGAAAGGTTTTAATTGAGCAGTTGTGACAGTTATGACTGTCAGATCCACCCCATTATTCTCTCTCTCTCTCTCTCTCTCTCTCTCTTTCTCTCTCTCTCTCTCTCTCTAAACAGATTCAGTACATGTGTTGATCTGTATCTGAATCTGTCAGCACAAGTGTGTATGATTGTGTATGTTTAAGTTTGCTTGTGTTTCAGACTCTGTGGAGGGGAGGTGTGGGGATCAAGGCTTGTGCCTTGTAGTTTTTTCCCATTAGTCATCCAACAGCCTCGCTTAGCTGCCATTTGGCTCAGACTATAAATGTATGTGTGTGTGTGTGTGTGTGTGTGTGTGTGTGTGTGTACAGATCTATGTGGTAATGCATGACTAAGCATGCAGTATGAAAAACCACTGTCTTATTTACCTGTGTTTGTAGATCTGCTTATTCCCTGGCAGCCAAAATAGAAGGAAAAAAAATACAATAACTTATTTCATATGCGGTAAATAAAAACAAATTTTCTGGTCCAATTCCGAATTTGTTGCCAGTGCCTCCCTTTTTTGACTGCAGCTTGAGGAGGGAGGCTCATTTAAACCAGATGTATTTAAGTTAAAGCAAATGGCAGGCGCAATATTGGCAACACACCTGATCGCAGAACAGTGACCAGACAGACTAACAGATTTTTCCCATCTGTGTGGCTAATAATTTTTATGTACGCCAGACAATCCAAAACAACCGCAGATTCCTCGTGAAAAATTGCCTGACGGTCTTTGAAATGATGTTGTGAGCATTATGTATTACATTTTGCCTTCAGGTTCTTGCTAAAATGTGCTTAATGCATGATCAATTATTTTAATTTTTTACCTCTAATTCTTCCTAAACATAAATTCATATTAATCGCGTGGGGCTGCAGAATGACATTGGGGTCATAATGCAATCGCTTAAAAGACGCACAACATTTTTAAAAGTAATGTGTGCTTTATTTTCATTTGCATCAACTGTCTGTTCTGCTCTATAAAACGATAAACTAAACTGTAGTTACTGCACGAACTGAAATATAAAGTAGACTGAATGAGTTAGAGATATAAAGAGATATTCAGAAGTTCTCTTTATAGGATGTATTGTTAAGCTCTGTCTTAGGTTATATAGCAGGATAGATTTAATGTCATTATATTTTATAACATTCATATGTAGGCATAACGTGTAAATTTAGTTCCTTTGAGTAACAGTGGGAGATCAGGGACTTACTGCACATATTGAGCTGTGCACAGCTCTCCCAGATCTATCACTGACGGAGTTCAAATCAGAGCTGCTTTTAGTTGTTTCTGTTGAAACAAGAATGATGTGTTGCCACAGACAATGTGCATTCTGTCAAATGATATGCTATCTCTTTCTGTCTCTCTCCCTTTTTCTCTCTCTGCGCATGTTCAAATAGCAGCTATTTTGCACCCAAGCGTAAATGTTTTTGCTTTTGGCAGTCCAATGACATCATTTCTTTGAAAGGCTTTAGAAGTTGAGCGCATTGCATTGTGGGATACAGTACTCAGAGCAGTCTAGTCTGTGTACTGCATATTTTTCATACATTTTACATACTACTGTACATACTGTAAAAAAATATAAAAAGTTGTTTAAAAATATGCTCTAAATATGACCAATGTTTGTATTAGATCAGCTTTATTTCTTCCACATTTACATACACAATGTCACAATATTTCCATCAGTAACATTTATGTTTTCTCATTGCTCAATTGTATGTTTAACAACTTCAAAAGTAAAGTTACTCCTTCAAACTTTCATTATCCACTCAGATTAGATCAGATTAAGTTGCATCCACACTTTCTTGTTCCACAGCCTCTGGCCACCTGTTTTTATAAGTTTGATGTGTCCATGGAAACGATCCGCACATCTTTGCCAGGACGCTCGTAAATTACAAATACTGAGTTTGCCATGCACAGCTGCAGCGCTGTCTGACGTTCACAATATCAGAATCCAAACAATGTTTTGAGAGTTATCAATTATTCTGTTGTTCTTGGCAGCTGTTACCAGCCTGTGCACCTCACCTATTTAGATATCCAGTGAAAATATATCCAGTTTCATCTTTCAGAATGCTATGAAAAGGTGTACTGATTGGATGCAATGAGTGCAGATATGATCGTACCTTTGTGTCGACGCGGAAACATCCTGCGATCGCATCCGCCACAGCGCCAGTCGTTCCGGCCCAGAATTCCGCACTTTGTAAAAAATGCATCCAAGGCCCATTGTGTTCCTCTGGTAATCAATACCTAAAGCACTGGAGTCATTAAAAAAAACAGGACTTTACTTTTGGCAGGTGTAGTGTAACTACAGTTCCCAGGATTCCATGCTCTGCTACAGACATCAACATACATCATGGTTACGTAAGAACAGAGCTTGAATCTTATAACTAGTTTTCTGCTAGTTTTTCCACATCAATCAGTAGCCATGTTTACGTACACGCTGTTTTTGTCATTACAATTTAAATCATTCTGATTTTAAGATTCCAGCTGACTGTTTCTACGAGATGTTATCTAACATGATCTGGTGTTTACATGTGCTAGAGCTTTCAATCGGAAAACCTTGTGTACTATTTGCTCCCTTTTTATTTCGATTGAAATGTTTACATGGAACATTTTCATTCGGATTGGAATTTTAAACCGATTATAATCTGAATACAGTGCTCCATGTAAACGCACCTATTGGTTATTCTTCATGTGCACAGAGAGAATGACCTCATTGTGCTTTATAAAACCAAACAAAACTTACACGAATGTGACTGTTTCACACAAACGATACTCATAATTTTCTTTTCTGACCTTTCCCCTTGCTGTCATGTTGGTTTTTGTACTGGTAATTATCACGTTTACAGAGCAGAAACGATCCTTGTTATCCGATATTGGTGAAATGCTAGTCCTTGGAGACCATCCAAAAACCACTTCTGAAGATTCCAGCCTCATCCCTGATTCAAAACTGAGCTTGTGTTCTTCCAAAGAGCCTCTTTCTTTTGAAGTGAACTTGTGGGATCGTTTCCTCACTAGCTTCTGTCTGAACTGAAGGGGCCTAATTGATTAAGTGCAGAAGAGATCTAGATATTGCAAATGAGGTGACAGTCGAATGTTCAAAGGCGCGTTCACCACGTACAGTAGCTTTCTGCAGCATCATTAGTGGAGCTGTCACACACGCATGTGTATGTTACTAGGGCCATGTACAGAGCAAAAGGCTGTTTATATAAGCACAGATGCATCTCTGGTTTATAAAACATCTGGTCTGGAAAGTGAAGGAAGACAGTAAGAAATAATAAATGCGATTTTAATCACGCACAAATTGAAAACAAATTATGTTGAAGACAACGCAAATTATGTTGAAGACAACATAAAAATAGCTGGAGCAAGAATCCCAGCTAACAAATAAAGGTTATAAGAATGTTTCCCTAACGTTTCCATTAAGTACCAAAAAGGTTTAAATGTAATTTGTTCTTCGAGAGACCTTTGAGGGAACGTTAGTTAACGTTCTAGGAACATAAACGTTAGCTGGGAGGGCCATCATTACATTGTGTACAAACACAAATCGGGTCTTTATCAGAGCCTGTGATTGTGAACCTCACCCCTGATAAGACTCAGCTTATAGATGTCATTACGTTTAGAGGTACTACCTCTTCTGGTTGTGCAGCTAGCCTACGTGCTAATGCCTTTATGCAGCTGAGACAGATAAATCAGTCTCATCCTGCCTCCTGCATCCCTCCTGCGGGAAGCTTTAACATCTGACAGTCTTTTATAACACGGAACGAAACATTGCGGCAAACGGCAAATCGTGCAATTCAATTGCGCTGTACAGATTTCTGCTGTCGGTCTGTCATTATTCTCTCGGCCTGATTGACAGCTGAAAATTGGTTACGTTAAGTATTTCATATGTTGTAGCGTCTGACATTTGCTTGCCCGCACCTTGTGTCAATATTGTTGGAGAGCTCGGCAGCTTTATGAGAGCATTATACACTGAGTGTGGCTTTTGTGTGATGTCCCAGAGTTTTCCTGACATAATTTAAGATATATTAAAAAACGCTGCTGGCATCTTTCCATTTCTCAATGGTGTTTAAAGGCAATATTATTGTCTTCCTACGGGAGAGCATGTATGTTCATAATCGAGATGCTCTCTGCCCTTCTTACCGGCACTATCAGCAAGCTTATGTTTAGGCATTAGGCAGACGATGACTGTAAAATTGAGCCGCAGTGATTGATTCATGTCGAGGCTCTGCGCAGGATGTGAGCACCTCCCCAGCCACGCTACTACGAGATTGGCACAACCCTATTATCTGTTCCCCACTGTGAGCGACAATGAGCTGCTGATATAATCTGTCATACATTCGTGTTGACATTATGTTGTGTTCATTTTTCTTTACATGAGACCATGACCCCATAGATACAGTATATGCACACGTACATATAGATACAGTGGGATCCAAGTCTGAGAGCATGTTGAAAACATCAGATTCTGAATCTGATTTAAACATGGTAACAAAAAGAGTTATAATTTTTAAAATATTTAAGCAATGTTATAAATTGTTAAATATTGAAAGATTCTAAATAAACCCAAATGACGACATTGCTTGTTTCCATTAAAGCAGATAAGATGCTCTCCAACACTTTAATGTCATGATGGCGTAACATAGCTGATGGTTTTGAACAAACCTGTGGAGTCTATGTCATCTTAAGTCCATGTCACTGAAGCAATATGTACACAAGACACACAAAATAAGAAAAAATGACAAATTATGAAATTCACATTGGTTTTCCATTCCAGCTTAAGACTTATTGTAATGATGATTGATTTGTCTGTGAAACACAAAAGAAGATATATTTGAGAAACGTCTCTGTGGTTTTGTGTCCACACAATGGAAGTCAACGGGTGCCACACTTCAAATATCTTCTTTTGTGTTCCTCAGAAGCAAAACGTCATACAGGTTTGGAATGACATGAGGGTGTGTAAATGGTGAAGGAATTTCTGGTTTTAGGTGAACTATCCCTTTTAGAAGACACACATTCTGTTTTGCTCTGTTGGAACTGTTAAACCAGAGACAGGGGCTTGGCTCCTGTTGATGGCTTCCTTTGCCTTGCCCTATTTTGGGCAGCTTTGTGGCAGACCGGCCACTGTGTTTGTCAAAAGTAAATTGTAAATGTTTAGCTCTGAGCTTCTGTGCAGTTGCCCGTCCCTTAACATTCAGCCAGACAGCCGTCCCTTTTCCCCTGAACCGCCACATGTCAACATCGGCCACACACCACACCAGCCCGCCTCGCAGTTCAATATGTGTATTTTGTAAATATTATCCCTGAACTGGATAGCCAACAGCTGTCACCAAGGTCTATAATCAACTTTTTGCCACCTGCCAATGGCGTGTCAACTGAGAAAATGTACTGAAAGTATTTCCTACCCGCCATGACAATGGAGGCGTATCCTCGCATATTTGTGACACTACACGGGTTATTGTGTCACTCAAAATAAATCCGCCATCTCTCTGTGAAACACCACCTGTCTCACAAGCATGAGGCACATTGTGATTTTTTTCGTAAATATTAGCTTTAATGCTAATGTGTGGAGAAAAACCTTAAACCACCTTAAATAAACAAATGTTCCAAATATTTCACTGAGGTAAAAAATTTTTTAAGTAGTTGGTTTTTGAGTTGTTTGGTCACATTGCTAACATCAGTCACAGAGTCAGATTATCATTCTTATAGTTTTCTTATGTTTTATCTTGCAGATCGCTATAGTTACCGGCCAACTGGCAAAAAAATGCATTTTATTTACCAATTGGCCAATAGGCAATTGTACTCGCATTTGGCGCTGGCTATCACTCATTTGTTTTTTTAATTTTTATAGACTTAGAAAGTAGAAACACACTAGAAAACCTAATAGAATTACATACAATAATAAGTTAACATTCCTATTATTTGATTTTTCTAGTTGTTATTGTCGTATACTGTACATGTATTTGAGTATTTACTGTAACATCAGAAGGCCAATTAATAGTGGAAAATAACAGCTACAATGATAAAAATAATATGATTATAATATTAGCTCTTTAAGCTTTTTCAAGACATGTATGTTGTTTGTGTCTTGCCTATTATTTCTTCTGTATTAAATGTTTGTACAATTATATTGGTTATCAGTCGCCTTTGTTGGATCAGCAGACGCAGCCATTATGTATGCATCTGTTTGCACCATTAAAGTTTAAAGTGTACTCACAAAACTGACCTTACTTGTGGTCAGTAATCTTGGCTTTCAGTCCAGAAGCAGAGTGCTACAGATGCTATTTTAGGTAATCCGTGGATTAAGCACTCACCAATCTAATGGCATCCAGCGAGTAAGACAGCTTTTTAGCCAGTCCAAAATCTGCTTGGTCAATAGTCCATATGCATTTAGTTTGAGGGAGGTCTGTGTTTGTCCTGCTCTGAAGCAGTGTCGTTTTTAAACCTATTGTTCTTTGGCTTGGCAAGTATAAAAACATGTCTGGATTTGTTTTGACACATCTTGTCATGGCAGCTTGTTAAATTATTCCTGTGTCCCTGCCACTATGTTTGTATTTGGTTACATTTGCAGCATTTGTCATGCCTTTGATATTGTTGGAGTATATTGCACAACAGTAATGGTGAATAGAAGAAAGTCTTTTAGCCTGTGCTCGGTAAACTGCACAGAGATGGTCATATGAACTCCAGTGGTCCAGAATCCGTCATTTGTAATTTTAGAGAAGTTCCTGATGCATGGACTTGGATAACCAGATAAAAAGGCTCATTATTAAACTGTATTGTAATTTATTGTGGCGTCTGGTGGCGAGACTCCACGACTGCATTTAATTGGTATTTATTTGGTCTGTAATCAGTCATTTCCACTTGCTGCGAGAACCAGAGTGAGTGCCAATCTTTTGCATAAAAAATCACTTAAATAAACTCGCTTTGCTTGACTGGAAACACATGACCTTGGTGTGCTCGTTTTCACTGGGAGATCTGAAGCTGTGTGGTATATCCTGTTCGCCTCCCACTCAAAGAGGCAATCAAAAATGACAGATGAAAATTCAGAGTGCGGTCCACCTGTCTCACTGCTGGAATCACTGCAGCTGTTGAAAGGGGCGGAGTTTGAGTGGCTTTATGGACTCTTGATTCCAAACAGAAACATGCAGATGTTTTTTTGATAATTTACTGATGCGATTGTTTCATTGAGATGATTTACAGTATAATTTAGTAAGTTGAATTTTAAGAGAATGTAAAGCTCAAAATTTCTTTGCATCAGTCATTTCACAGAATAAAGAGAGTAGTGACCCAGCTAACAATTTTAGGTTGTAAGAATGTTTACAAAAAGTTACAAAAACATAAAAAATGTATCGCTTCTTGAATAAGAGCATTATTTAAACTTAACTTTAATTCTATAATGTTTTTTAAATGTTCCACTAACTTAGGAATAATGTTTTTAATATATGATATATAAACATAAAAATGTTCTATTAACATTACCGCAAGAACATTTTTAATAACTGAGAGAACATTTAGAGAACATTAGCCATTGTTCTGAGAATGTTGCTTGTTACAGCTGAGGAGTGATGTCATTGTTAGGTTCGACTGACAATTCTGCACAATGTTAAAGATTAGGTTTCCAATCCCGGCCCCAGCTGAACACCCAAATATTTAGTGCCGAGCATCTTACCTGATGTCTTAAATACAGGAAGCCTCAGCTCAGCCCCTATCCCAAATCACATGAATAATTGCACTGTTCATTTTTCAAACGGGGATTATGATGAGGGCCTTTGTGGAAAATGGAGGCTTACATTAAGGGTCTTTTAGAGATCAATAAGCCAGAATAAAAGCTCTTGGAAGCAGAGAGGATTGAGGGGTACGAATGCGACTGCAGACTGCAGCAGGCACGGAAGGAATCCCAGCCAGGAAGGGTCACCTTGGGGATGCGGCGGCACTATCGGGAATTGCGGTGGATAAGCATATCAAAGCCCGGCTTCGCGTCGATACGAGAGCTGACGCAAGGTCTCCTTCATGCGGCTGGAGCCGCCACTGGCCTCGCCTCTGATCTCCACCACCGCATTGCCGCAGCCTTATAGTTCAAAGCAATATTGATGCCTGCTGCACAAGTCACAAGACCTTATTAAAGGATGCCGAACCATCACCTGCCACAATGACTGGTTACCTCTGCAGTAATGAGAACCTTATGACATTATAAAAGGGATCAACTTTTGACTTGAAAGGTGGTGAAGCATAAATCACTCTTTGTCTGCATCTTTTTGGTTTTCATATGTGTAACATGTTACAGGATTCCGTTTTCTTGGTTCCCACGGTAACCCTGTGATAGTTCGCTTCGCTTAAGTTCCATGGTAACTCCTCCAGTTCCCGAAATCTCCTCAGACCTTTTTTTACCGCTGTATTGGTCTCATTTTTGCCAAAAACTGTCCTGAGAGCAGACAGAAAGAAACATCGCAAAAATGAGGGAGGAGCAGCTCAGTCAAAATACTAAGTTCCACGTCGTTTTGCGGTTGAACGGGCTTAATTCTACAATAATATAATCGACACGCTGCTATATTTCAAAGATGATTCAAACTGAAAGTTTATTTATGGACCTGTCAGGCGTTTTGATATCCACTCCTCCTTTGTCAAAACCTCCCACTGCTGAGAGGAAAACTTGGCTCTCAAACACTGTTCTAGGACCACAAGGCATTCTTGCCTCGGATGAATGAAATCCTCCTTTTCTGCGGTTTTTAGCCAGCCATATGGCATGCAAAGCTACCCTTGTGGGACTCGTGTTGTGGTCTGTTGTCTGATGCTTCCATCAGAATAAACATTTTGACCATCTCCAACTTCAAAACACACTGAAATTAAGTCTCAAGGACTAGCAGTTCAATGCTCACTTTTTTAATGACACAGACATTGTGTGTTTTTCTTTATTTTTGCTCCCCATCACTGATTCTCATGGTCAACCATCTGTGTCATTTATAATTTAGTTTGTTGCATCTTGCATACTAAATTTGGCATTCTTTCCTGTTTCATGAGAAGGCAATTTTACTCATTTAAATTCGCTTTGTAATGTGTCATGACATACAAAGATAAAACTAGACACCAATTCAATTTGCAGTGTGATCCTGTACAACCACCACAAAACGGAATAATGCCCTATACACAGAGGCGCACACGTACACACACTCACTCATTGTGAGACAGTCTCTAATCCAGCGATTGGTTTTACCTTATCACAGAACTTAAAGCAGTGTACTCATCTAAGCTGGAGGATTGAACCTCTGTTCGATACAGGTTTGCAAAACTGAATCTGTTGAGCCGCAAAGATTTGATATGGGTATTTAAAGCTCTGCGTGGTATTAACAGAGAGCACAACAAATAGCCTTGGTTAAACCAACTCTCTCCACCCTGACCAGCTCAGATGCAAATGAAACTAAGCTTGTAGTGGATTGAGGAGGTCGACGGGGGAGAGATGGAACGTATAATGTGTGCGTGTGTGTTCGTGCACATCTGTAGCTATGATAAAGTGTCTGACCCTCAGATGAGCCCAGTGACAACTGTGTTACCATGGAGCGCCATCCGTCCCTGTCGACCTGAGGCGGTGTGCAAACAGTGGAGTTTTTCTGGCTCTTTCCATCTGCCTCTCTGCCAGCTCACTTCTCACATTAAAGACCTCAGCATTCCAGCCAGCTGATGGGTAGTGAGACAAAGAGCCTTGTAAACTGACATGAGCTGAGATGAATCAATCAAACAAAGAAATAATAAAGCAGTTTGCCCTGTGACAAATATATTTCATAAAACAAAGCTTTGCATTCAGAAAAACAATATAAACGCTAACAGTTTTAGGTTTTAAGGATGTTTCTTTAACGTTAAGTAACAAAACATCCACTTTTTTACAGTGTATTAACGATAAAGAAGGTTATTCTAACATTTCGTACTTATATTTTTTATACATTGTACTAACAACTTAGGAGCTTTTTAGCCAACATTCGGAGAATGTGCCTTGTTTTGCTAGGTTGTTTTGAAATTCCTAAATATTCAACAGTACAGACTGCCGTAATTAGCAGAACGTCTACCTTAAACACCCTCAGACAGACACAAAAGACACATACTTGTAAGTCAGTATAAGGAACTGCCCTGTCTCACCCATTATAACAAATCTGGTTCTCCTACACAGCTAACTCTTTAACACTGATAGCGGGTAGCTAAACGAAAGTGCACATAAACCAAACTCGTCTCATAAATTCATTACGCTTGTACAAACTCCCCTGAGTTATCACAGTGAACGCCAGGTCCGTCTCTACATATCGTCTGTGGAATATTGCACTATGGAGACATTATTTGTCAGATTTAGCACGAAACCCAAAACTCCTGCGGCCGAGTGCGTATTTCAAAAAACAGAATTGAAATGAAATTGAATGCATGTTGACAAAAGAAAACGGCGGATGAGAACGGGAGAGAGGGAGTGAGACAAAGAGAGACAGAGGGAGACAAAGGCAGTCTCTGGATGTGTCAGATTATGTGATAATAGAAAACAGTCAGCGGTCGTTCCAGCGTTACACGTGCCAGCAGATGTTGTCTGAGACTCTGGTGTCAGGGCTGCTTATTCACATAAGTTCCAGCACCTCAGTGAGAAGCGATTGGATAATTCTCCATTCCTGATGTCTGTTTGCTGTGGCTGACTCACAAATAGCAGACTCGGTTTTGCAAATCAGCCCCAGTACACATTTGACTCTAGCTTAATCGATTGCAGAACGATTCTGCGACTCGCGCACCTCAACGAATAAAAGCATTTTAAATTTACTCGGCCAACAATTTTACATCATAAGAACGTTTACCTAATGTTTTCATTAAGTAACACAAATATAGAACTGTTCTTTTGAAAGTTCTAGCAACGTTCAAAACACCAAGTTTTTGCTTGGTTACAAGAACATTATTTACATTTTTTATTTTTTAAAACATTTAAAACGTTCCACAAGCTATTTAAGTATAATGTTTTTGATATAGACAACATTCAAATAGTTCCACTAACGTTACTGCAAGGACATTTTTAAATAACTTGTAGAGAATGTTAAGCTAACTCTTAGAGAATGTTAACCAGCGCTCTGAAAACGTTCCCTGTTAACTTGGTAAATACAGTCAGTATGTAATCTGCTTTGTTCTGCACTGCTGTCATACTTTGAGATCCTCATTAATCAAGCGTATTATTTAAAAAAAGCTGAAACCATCTGCAAATACAGGTCAACAGATTTAACAGCTCACAGAATAAAATATGACCAATAACAAACAGTGTGTGTGTGTGTGTGTGTGTGTGTGTGTGTGTGTGTGTGTGTGTGTGTGTGTGTGT
>JAZGTJ010006236.1:0-25440 GCA_036877575.1 Botia almorhae | reverse complement strand
CTAACTAGAAAACTAACTAGAAAAATCAATTCATTGCTACCTAGCAACACTATAACCAAAACATCAAGTTAGTAATCAGCTAGCACACAGTCTACACAGCACAATTTCTTAGCCTTAGCGGTATTTGTTGATTCGTCTATTGATTGATTCGTTGATTCGTTGATTCGTTGACAAACTGCGACACAGTAAGACCTGGAAACCTGACCGCTTTCCTTTCAGCACGCTTAAGACTAATGGAGATTTGAATCTCTCATTAAACGTTTAATCTCTGCAGCATGATTGGTGCTTGAGGGAGGGGCTTGATTAAACAGCGGGACCAGTGGGTGCCGTTAAACACCACTGTTGGTCTGGTTTTAAGTATCAGGCCACAATCTGATCTGACACACAGTCGCCGCCGGTTTCACAGTTGTGGAAACTGTGAAGGTCATTATTTTGATGGGATGCGAACAGCCGTCCCTGATGGAGAAACCACAGCGGGGAGCAACAGAAAGGCACAAAGCAAAAGTGCCCGTCCCAATACAATTAGAATTGAGAGGCAATCTCCACATACAGCACTGCAGGCCTCATAACGGTTAGCTGGCAAATAATGGCAGTAATTAGTGCTAGGCCACACATAATGAGATCGCTAATTGATGTTACAATGGAATATCACCTCAGGCCAGTTCCAGCTGACCTAACAGTCGTTCGTGGCTTTGCTCTCAAAAGGAAGCGGTTTGTGAGGAGTGACAGATGTGGCACACGAATGGTTCAGATACTCAAACTGGCACACGTGAAGGACTGGAAGCTGACACAGATGGTTAGCTGATTGGTTCTCATGCCCAGATCTCTCATGTTTAACGTCTATTGTCTTTTAAAGGAACAGTACACCCCAAAATGAGCATGCTGTCAGGGAATTTTAAAGAGATAGTTCAGCCAAAAATAACAAAGTGCTGTTATTTTGCTCCCCCTCAGGCCATACAAAGTGTCTGTGATATTTTTTCTTCAGCAAAACAGTAAAGAAGATTTTTAGCTGAAAATGTGGTCCATTGTTATTCATAAAATGCAAAAGTTTATGGGTGCCATTTTTTAAAAATATGATGGCTATTCTTTTAAATAAAATTAAAGATAATAGCGACCGCTGTAGCAGACTGCAAAGTTAAATAAGAATATATAAAAATAACAGTAATAAAGTTTTTATAGTAAATAATTAAGAAATCTAATTTTGAGTGACTGTCTCTTTAAGATCTTTAATACAGCAGCTTTGTGGGCTTTGCAGTGCACTGTACACAATTAAGATCATATAAATATCAGCAATTACTCTGAGGACAGATGGTCTGCACCCACATACAACACACACATTCACACACACAGATGTTGACGTTCCCCTGCCATTAAACGCAGCATGCCAGCACCCTGAGGATCAAGAACTGTGTCGGCTGAAGGCAAACAAACAGCTGTTATGGGCTTGTTCCATTGCAGCCCTATGGTGGACCAGAGCTCATCTTTGTTCCAGCAGTAAGCAAGCGTGCCCCTCCAGTGAGCACACCCAATTCTAGGTTGTAAGAACGTTTTCCTAACAGTTCCATTAAGTAACAAAAATGTTAAACATGTTCTAATGTGAATGTAAGCAAAGTTCTGTGAATGGTCAAAATATCCAGTTCTAGGAACCATTATTTAAACCTTTTTTAATTCTGTTATCTTATAAAATGTTTTAAAACTTAAAAAGTAGAATCTGCAAGATTTTTTTTAACTTTTTTAGCTTTGACAGAATTTCGAGAGCCTTTGGAGAACGTTAGCCAGCATTCTGAGAACCTTCCCGGTTAGCTGGGTAAGTGTTAGTACACACACAGACGAGCTCTGTTCCGTCAAGATCTTTCTGCGTCAACCTGCTGTGTCTCTCTCCCCTGAGACGAAGTACCAAAACAGCCCTCAACGTACCATCAACTGACTATCGGCAAGCAGCAGAGCGACGCTGTCATATGGCTGCAGCTACACAAGGAAAACATCATCCATATGTTCTGTGTTAATGGATGGGTGAGTTTTGGCATTTTATTTCTCGGCACACTCAGGTGTCTCTCCACGCTTAGCTTTGTTCATGCTGGTGACAACGAGAAATGATCTCCGAGACTATGTTTATGAACAGATATGAATAAAATGTACTTTAAAGGGACAGTTCACCTACAAATCATCTACTCATGTCACTCCAAGCATATGTGATTTTTCTGTGGCGTGATCCGGCAACATTTCTTGGATTCTTTTCCATGCAACACAGCTAAAGCTTTCAAGCTCATAAAAGGACAGACATGTGTGAAAAAATAGTAACATTTATAGTAACATTTGTGATAAAACTCCACTAGTGTACTTTGTGTGAGGAAAGTTCAGATAGCGAACAGCTAATCACTGAAAATAATCACTTTAGAGTATTTTGCAATAATAGTGCTTGTTGATTTGTTTTTCTGAACAGTGTTGATCTATAAACCGTGCTGCGTTTAAACTCTCTTTTTCAGAAGTAAAAGCACCAGCACAAGTCTCAAGGTGTCATTATGTTGTACATCAGCATCATTTTTCACAGCTGCGCCATATCTTTCCTGACAGTTATTGACGATTTTTTTTGCTCCTGTGTTTTTATTGAAAAATGATTTTCGTGACATTTTTATTAAAAGTGACAAGCACAAAACAAGATCTGACACAACAAGGGCCGGATTCAAACCCAGATGGTGTCTGGGGCACGTTTCCTAACCACTAGGCCAACCACGCTAATTTTTTCTGATAAAATCTCGCACTTGTCTGATCTGGCATCAGTTCTGCCATGCATTAAAAATCAGGGTCTCATCGTTCTTTTTACGAGCTGATCTGGAATCAGCCGCTTGGACGGCAGTCAGAACACAGGTCCTTCATGCTCAACATTTTACAGTACGATTTCCCTGCGGTAACAAGTCTCTGAGGAAATTAACATGGCATGACATGAAGGCCTGATTCCAGAGCAGTCAAATAATGGAGCTTTTATCATGGCCTTGTGTTTTGCTGTAGTGGGGCTGTGAGCGACACGTGGAGAAGAATGTAATTAAGGAGTCACTTTGTGGCCCTTGCTGAGAGAAAGAGCTTCTAAGATGTCAATTGCACGGTTAGTTAGCCGGTCTGGGGAAACGCTACGCTTCCTAAATATTTGTGTGTATCTGTGTGTGTGTGTGTGTATCAGCATGTGAGTGTTTGCATGTATGTGTGCATGAGAGACAGAGGGACTCTGAAAATGTATGTAGCATGAGTAAAGAGAGAGTGGGTTTCTGCTTCTTTCTCGATGTGTGTGTGAGTGTGTGTGCATGCGATAATGTGTGTGTGTTTACATGTATGTGCACATGAGAGACAGTGGGAATCTCTTTATATTTATGTAGCCTGAGTGGAGAGTGTGTGTGTTTCTGGCTCAGTCTTGATATGTGTGTGTGTGTGTGTGTGCTCGTCTCCTGCTGCTGCTGTACAAGTAGAATCTGTGGGTTGTAAATTTAAACAGTGGGAATTAAACCGTTTCTGTCAGTTGTTGTGATGTGAGAATAAATAACAATACATCGGATGCACCAGTGGTCTCTGTTTGTCAGCCTCCCTCTGATTCGCCCGCATGTGTCTGCATGTGTCTGCATGCACCTGCATCTCTTCACTGTTCCTTCTGTATCACAGCTTTCTCTTGGTGGTGTTTGTTACGGCAAGCCTCACTGTTTATAATGCTCATACTCGCAAGACAGCCACTAACTTTAGGTATTAAATTGCGACACATTACTGTAAACAACAAAACTCATGTTCTTCCTCACTGGAGAATAAACAAGTTAATGAGCCTTTATCCACTATCCAGCAACTAATTCAGAACAGCCTAGTACAGTGTAGACATAGAATTTTTTAGAAAACCATTCTGAACACCTTAGCAACCACATAGCGACACTCTAGTAACCACTTAAAACACCCTAGAAATGCCCTGGCAACCCTCAAAACACCCCAGCACCCACATAAACATCTCTTTTAAAACACTCTGAACAGCAACCACAACATAGCAATGTCCTGGCAACCATTCAAAACACCCTAGCAACCACATACCAACACACTGCAACATCATAGCAACCGTACCGCCACACCCTGGCACACACACATTCACACACAAGCGAGTTTTTGATACCACAGAAAAATGAATCCATGCACGGCAAATGGGAAGTGTAAACGCATGCTGCCAGGAACCGCTGCGAGCTGGGGCTCAAATCACGCTGAGCCAGTGACTAAGATAGACAGCAGCGATGCAGCGCCGCCTGCGAAAACAATCCCTGGCCTGGTTCCCTCCCCTCCTTTTGCCCATATGGGCTGTACTGAGGCGCACTGGCTGCTGTACGCCTGTGATTACTCCTCGTGTGAGATTGGCTGGAATTAGCTGCGGTGTAATTACTCCTGATGTGCTGCAGAGGGATCAGCCGGAAAATGCAGTTATTCCCACCAGTGTGGCACGGAATTAGGTGAAGTGTGGCAGCACAGAGGTGTTATGAGTGTGTGTGTGTGTGTGAGAGAGAGAGAGAGAGTTGGCTGAGATGAGAGCGGGGAACTAGCCCATCTGTGTGATTAGAGAGAGTGGGGGTGAGAACAACATGCCATTAGAGGACAGAGGCTCTAAGGCTCTCAGCCATAGCAGGAGAGCTAGTGGGTTATTACAATACTGACATGCCTGCTAGTCTGCCGTGACTAGCAGAACCGTTTCCAGCGCGCCTGCAGAAAGTGAGAAAATGAGGAGAAAACGGAGGAACCCTTTTAACATGCACATCACTTTCCCATTAAGATCCACATAAAGGATTTTATTCGGAAGATGTTGGCCAGGAATCGAATCAACTTATTCAACATAAACAACCAAGAGCACAATTTTAGCTTGTAAGAACATTTCCGTAACTTTCCATTAAGTAACAAAAAGCATCAAAAAGTTTCCTTGAAAGTTCTAGGAACCCTTAAAACGGCCAGTTTTTAGCTTTTAAAAGGTCCCAATAATTACTTAAGAGTTATGTTTTTGATATACAAGATATATTTCATTAAAAATATATAACATTAAAAGATTTTACTAACATTACTTTTATGGTAACTTTAAGAGAACGTTCTGAGAGTGTTTCCTGTTAGCTGGGTAGACAGAGAGAGAGAGAGAGAGAGAGAGAGAGACAGAAAGAGACACAGTCAACAGATGTAAAAACAGCCGCACTTAGCATCATTTTTTTCATCAAGATAGGAGTGTTTGAGTATTAGCACTATAAAATGCCAGACTTTGATGTGCACGCGCTTGCCGGGGGTATTTGAAATATCGGGCGGTGTGAATATGAGAGAAATGGAGATAAAGAGATGTAAATGTCAAGTGCTCTGCCGAGTGAGGGCTTTGATCCCGGCCAGGGTCTGTCTAGCTCCGATTACCCCCCTCTTCAAAACACGCCCGCTTTACGACAACCACCCGACCCGAACGCCATCCGCTCACCCGACTTACCAAACGTGAGGTGCCCCAAGCAAGAACAGAAGCAATAATATGAAAAAATGATCTCTTATTACCCCAAAAAATCTGTTTTCATTGAAAAGATGAGCTAAAGGCGACAGGCTGACAGAGCTCGTTCAAAAACCTCCTAAGCGCATTTTATCTGAGCATGCCGGTGGAGTGGAACAAAACGAAGACAGAGCAACTTTTCATTGAAGCTTCTCCCAGCCAGACAGGTGGATGTGAAACTAAGCAGCGTCGCTTTACTGCTTCTTCACAGGGGGATGGAGAAACCAGGTAAGCCCTGTTTTATCTGTCAAACCACAGAAGACACAAAGTGAACGAGAACAAGATCTTCAGAATTCTTGAATCAAAGCATCAACTCGCTCAGCCGAGCAAACAAATCAAAGGACGCGCATTGTCTATCTCGTTATCTGGAGTTGCCACGGGGTGGTCCTTTCTTTTGCCGATGTTCTGCATATTGAAAGCCTTTTCAGTTAGAAGATTTCTTTCTTTCACATCTACAAAGATATCAGGCAGCCAATCTGAGAGATACACTGAGGTAACCCTGCTGGAAAATCCAGCTTAAACTGGTGGCGGTGTTTTAAAACATGGCGGCTAGCAGGTAGACCATCTTGGACCAGCAAAAAATGAAAAACATCCGGCAGATGGTCGCGCCAGCTTAAGGTGGTCAAGCAGCTATTCTGAATACAAATATTTTCTCCAGCAGGGAAACCATCATCAGCTTTCTTAGGTAACTTTAAAACAGTCAGAGTGTGGAAACGGTAATGATCATGCAGCTAACAATTTAAGCTTGTAAGAATGTCGCGGTACTACTTTCATTAAGTAACAAAAACGCTATTTCGAAAGTTCTTGTAACGTTCAAAACATCCCATTTTCAAATGTTAACACTATTGCTTGGTTGTAAGATGATCATTCAAACTTTTTTCATCTTGTAACATTCTTAAAACATTCCATTAGCAACTTAATAATAACGCTTTTGCCATATGATGTATAACATAAAATAATTCTAATCATGTTACAGCAAGAACGCTTTGGATAACCTTGAAAGAGCTTTTAGAAAATGTTAGCCAATGTTATGAGACAGTTCCCTGTTAGCTGGGTACACACAAACTCAACACACATTAGCTGCATGCTGACTAAGTCTGACAGGCTAGCTGACAGCTGTATCATTGATCACACACAGAGGGTGTGGAATAACTGCCTCCTCTAACTGCAGCCCCACTTCCTGTACGGTCATAGACTTCCCTTCACCACAGCCCTCGCTGGCTGCCAAGGAAACACAAGTCATTACAGCTGTTAATGGTCCTGACGCATGCAGTGAAGGGAAAACATATTTGCTTTTCGATTAAAAACATTCAGTTAGTCATGCGACTGTCTAATACAACTTAAATAAACCGTCAGTTGTCAGCTTGAGGTCTTTAAAGAATTAGTTCATCCCAAAACTAAAACTTTTTATTCTCCCTTATGTTCCGAACCCACATGCTGATATTGTTTCTGTGAAGGACAAAAAAGAATTTTTTAAGAATTTTCTCAGACCCCATGATGTTAGAATATGAGACTCTCAAAAATCAATACATAAAATTGCAGGTTATTTCACGTACTTTAAATATATTAAAGCAAACGAACCCGAACTGACATTTCCTGGCAAATCTGACCTGACAGTTCTGTTTTTTGTTTATTTTCAACCTAAAGAGTTACGGAGTGAATCTTTAATAACATTAAAAATTAATAGATTTTTGAGTCTCAAAAACAGATATAAAGCTCTCAAAAATCAATTGATGTTAAAGTATGTAAGGTAACCTGCAATTTTATGTTTCAGTCACAGGTGGCAGTAGAGAAGCAAAAGTTACGGATTGCAGCCTTAAAATCCAACCTGTGTCGTTTAATTTGAGAGTCGCAGATTATCATTCAAAAATGACCCGGTCTGCTCACACAGAACTACTTTCCTGTGGACCACTTTAAGGGTGCTGCTGTAGTGCCTTTATGAGATTTTTGGGACATGGGTTATATGAGCTGTTTCATGGAAAATACCGTGATGATATTGAATATATTATGTAAAACTCAAAACCTTTTTGCACTCCTCTGAAAAAAAAACGCTGTACATTATTACGCTACACATAATAAACCCACATACAGATTTGTGAGGACATGGAGAGTACATAACTGCTGACAGCATTTTTTTGGGTGATCCGTCCCTTGTGACCGTCTCCAGGCTCACTCACTGTACTGTGCTGAAGGAACACAGAAGCTGCAATAAATATTCAAACACTCTGCTCCAGAATGGCACTCACATGGTAATAAGCGATGTCCTCTCGGTCCAGGGCTCGGCTGACCGCCACCTCTCCTGTCAGTCGGTTGATGCTGAACACACCCTTTGGGTCCTGATCCGCCCCTTTTCCTGTCAGACGGAAGATGTGCTCCACCTTCATGTCAGATGAGATCACCTACATTAAGGAATGATTAAACGCACAAAATATTATAGATTAGAAAATGAAACAATAACAATCTATCACTCTACAGTATCTATAGGATCTATCATATCTACAGTATCTATAGTATCTATTATATCTACAGTATCTATAGAATCTATCAATCTAAAGTATCTATAGTATCTATCATATCTTCAGTACCTATAGGATCTATCAATCTAAAGTATCTATAGTATCTATCATATCTACAGTATCTATAGGATCTATCATATCTACAGTATCTTTAGGATCTATCAATCTAAAGTATCTATAGGATCTATCAATCTACAGTATCTATAGTATCTATCAATCTATAGTACCTATCATATCTACAGTATCTATCTATCTGTCAGTCTATCTATATCTATATCGATCTATCATTATACGTATCAATAAAATCATATTAAATATGAAGCTTTTTCATGCAGGTTTACAGCAGTACTCACATGTGACTGGATAAACCCCAGCGAGTCCCATCGGAGTGAAGCAAGTTAGAATCAAAGAGAGAAGCGACATTAATTACAAACACACACACACAGTACAAGCACCAGCAGTTAGGTGTGAAAATAACATGCACACGTGCTAAAAATAATTCCCTTCATCTCACATTTAAAATAATCTTAACTCTGAATTATTTGCTCAGTGATCCTTGATGTTCTTGCTGGCAATGATGAGAAGTCATGCTATTACAACACTCTTCAAATGATGTTAATTATGTAAACACTGTGTTTTAGAGAAGTAACTAAACGCTGTCAATGAATCGGTTTGTGTATATTAAAAACATCACTTACTTCCAGCCAGTGTGACCAGAACTACCACCTGCGGTTAATTTGGCTTATGTAAACTACATTTTTGTGCAAATTAGATTGTGGTTAACTTACCAGCTAATGACAGCTTAGTTGTTATCTAATGACTCCGTAACAGCCCTTTTAAAGCCCGTCTTTTGTGTAAGAGTCTCTCTAAAAGTTATTTTTATCAAAAGCTATAAACTCGAACACATGCTTTGTATCACCGAGGCTGCACACCTTGAACTCCCCCCTATCTTGTAATTAAGCTTAAGACGGAATATCCCATTTAGAAAATGAATCCAAGCAAAGTAATTGTCTACGCAAAATGCCCCTGTTAGCTTTATTTATCTTTGGCGAACAGATCCTTTCTGCCAGATCATACACTAATACTGTGTTCTTTTTTTGCTTTATAATTACAGGCTCTGTTAACTCAGGGAAAATTATTATTCTGACAAATGCACGGAGCAATTCGGCTAAGACTCAGAACGGGAAACCTTCAAATTCTGGAGTATTTACTGTGGCCTGCAAACAGCTGTGAAATTGCAGAATTTTATAGCACAATGGAGGCTGTCCTGCTTAGTGGACGGGTGGGCAGTTAATGTACACGACTTGACAGGATTGCGAGAACAACAAATTAAGCGACTTCGCCGACAGGAAAACAAGCACGCACGCACATTAACTTAAAATACTTACAAACTTAAACCAACTGCATGCTCTGCTTGAGCACCAGCCAATGAAAAGCTAGAACCAAGCAGGAACCAACAAGCATTTTCTAAAACATAACGGCTAGCTTAGGCTGATTTCTTCATGCAACACATGCATGGCCTTCAAATGTCTCCATTATTGCACAAATACATGTAATTAGGGGACAACCTATTTGTTTCCAATATCACCAGCAGGAAGTTTAGCACCTTGATGGATTCCCACAGCAAGTAATTTACAATGAAGTCCACTGGCCAGCTCTGGAGAACAAGCCAGAAGATCTGAGGAATAACAGTGTGTCACATGTTTACAGCAAGTCCATCAGGCTTGGACCATCTATGTCTTGATGCTTTTTCCTCCCACACTCTTCCACGTCCCTGTGAACAGCCCTGAGTGTGTATCGCGAGTGGTTGCTATGGAGCTTGTTGCATACGATGCACACATCTGCACTATCGATCCACCGGAACAATAAAACACCAAGTCTCCTCTCCATCCTCAAGGTTCTTTATTAAAGGTGTGATGCGTCCTGAGGTGAGAGCGAAACATGCAGGGAACAAAAGCAGTGTGGATGGATGGATCCTCACTGCTCGCGAGGAAAACCCATGCAGGAGATCAGACTAATAACAGGAGTGAATAGAGATGAAGAGGAAAAGCATGTGGAGTAAGTGCGGTAGCAGAACTTCTGGAAGTTCGAAACGATTGACACTTTAAAAATCACGCTTAGACAAAATAAATAATGCAAAGAAAATGTACGACATACATGATTATTGTAGTCTGAGAAAGAGTTGATGAGATATTTTCTTAGACGTATTTAACTAACAGGTAATTTGGTAACAAGAGTACATTTTTTTTATTGTTAGCCCGTTCAAAGCAAATTTGTTCTAAACGATATGATTTCCTTTCTTCTGCTTATCATACTTGTGTTATGTTCCGGTGAACATATACATTGTAAACGTAGTTCAGTGAATACATTTATATAAAATACACAGAAGCAGATCAATTAACCTAAAAAAACCGCAAACTGCTGCCTTCATTTGTTTAAAGTTTTATAAACGCCTCATTTATTAATAGCGTTGCGGTGGGGCGGGGCATCGGAGGTTGTGTCACCATGGAAACGGATCACAGGTGCTGCCTCTTTGTTTGAGGCGCACGCACAGGCGGTGCCTTATTTTAACAAACAAACGCAAGAACACACAAATAAACCTACACACAGCCTCTTCTCGCTCCCCTCTCAGTCATTAGAGGATGTCAGAGAAGAGTCCTGAGGGAGATGCTCACCTATTTCTATCAGCTCTCATTAGCAGCAGGGAGGACATGAAAGAGCTGCTGTGTCTTGCCACTGTCTGTATATGACAGGTGGGAGGGACCCCCAACTCCAGCTTCTCTGACAATAAAGCACAGAAGGGGAGGAGAGGACGCATCTTGCCATTCTCTCTCTCTCTCTCTCTCTCTCTCTCATTCTACTGTGATTGCTCTCTGCTGTATAAGCATTGCTGCAGTACTGTATAATCTCCACTGATTCATGGATGCTTGACTTTGAATGGAACTGATGTCAAAGGGGCTATGCATTAGACACCGAGTACTTAACGTCCCCTTAGAAACAATCCAAAAAGCAGCACTTTTTTGGTACACTTAGCAACCACACAGAACACCTACTGTAAGCAACCACCTGGCAACACCCTGGCAACCACCTGATATCATGGTGTCACCTTCTTGTAAGCATCTTCTAATGCTGATAAGAGGAAAGAAGAAACAGAAAATAAATCCAGGGCCACACTTGCTGAAGTGCACAAACAGGCTATGCAAAGACATCCACAAGGAGCACTTAACTAACTCTAGAGCCCGGAGCTCTCGCTCTCCAGATCTCTCCACAGGAGACTTGTGTTTGTTAGTGCAAGGTCAAAGTATAATGAATGACAATCACCAGACTGCAGCATCAACGGCTAGCACAAATATCCCCCATTAATCACCAACATTTAACCCTTGCATGGTGTTCAGGTCTGCGGGACCCATTTTCGAAGTTTATTAAAATTAAATAGTGGTACACTTAAAGGTTGGGTAGGCAATTTCAGATAGACTAACTGTAGCAAGTTAGCTTTAAAGATTCCACCCTCCCTTCAAAGCGCTCTCTAAAGCCACGCCTCCTCCGACACATGAACGTGGTGCAAATTAAACATTGTGACAGGAAAGTAGGACACACTATTAATTTGGAGAGAATGCAATGATTGGACGAATATTTTTTGATTCTGTGCCTTCCATAAAAATATATATTTAGATAAATTTATTTAGACCAATTAGTGATTGCTATCAGGATGAGACTTTTAATCAGTATAACAAAACATGTTTTTGGCAAAGATCGACTACCCTTCCTTTATAATTTTTCTTTAGTCTTGCCCCAATGTGAGGAACATATTAAAAAACAGAGTTCTAACATGGTTGGAGATGTAACCTGACGCAATGTTTGCTCCTCCCAGACAGAATGACATCAGCGTACAGGAGTTTGACAGAATTACGTACAGGAGTTTGAGAGGCCGTATAACTTTTGTATTGTACTTGTCAAAGTGATTTTAGCTCTGGGAGAGCAAAAAAAGAAACAATAAACACATAATGGGTAAGCGGGAGACGTTGTGCAATTAGTCACTCTGACTGGAGAACAGTCTCATCAGCTTAAAAAATCTGTTGCGCTGTGGGGACGTGTGAAAACAACTGATAAGAATCATCATCCGATCGTGCCCAGAGTTGCAAGACTTTCAAATGAGCTTTTTTAAAGCATGAGGAAGCGAGTTAGTGTAGAAACTCATGAAAGTGAAGCACCAGTGAGGCCTGGAGAACGAGGAGCAATGCTAACATGCTAAGGTTTCGGTACTACTGTCAGATTATTAACTGCTTTTCTGAAAGAATATGTTTTGCTTTGGACAAGCAGTTAAAACATTCCTACAGGATAAATTTACTTGAGAAGCAGACTGAAATGAATCTAGAATCAAGAGTTGTAGAAGTGTAGAGTGTTGTACAGCCCCCTTCAGGTGCCCATAAACACACAGCAGTTCAATCCCTGCAGGTTGGTCCAGGATTGGGAAAGGAGACAAGATCCAAGGCTGCACGAAGAAAAAAAAAGTCCAGAGACATTTACTAGCAGGTCCGAATGGAACATCAGGACTTTTCCCCATTTGTGCGATTGCAGTGCTACAGATGAAAACTCCGGCGTAATAAATCCCCCATAATCCAACAGCAAACCGATGTCGAAGCTCAAGAAGGGAATCAGGGCACATCTGTTCTTTATTACTTTTCCAATACTTCAAACTCCCTTAACTGAGAGTGGATCTCTATCCACACTGTCCAATGAAATTCATCTTACAAGGGCAGAAAACAACACCTTGTGTTAGATTTAAAAAGAGGCAGTGTGACCCACTTCCTAAAACCATCAGTCATCACTAATTCTTTTTAAAGGGATCAACGTATATCTGTAAAAATGTATATACATGACACTGTAAAAATGAAATCAATCACAGACAGAAACATTGTTTACATCTCTGCCAAAACTGTGTTTGTGAGATGGCCAGAGTTGATTTAATATTAGAAGCCGAAGCCTCTGTTTACTCTGGAGGGTCTTTCCCCAGGAGAAAAATCTGAAAAGCAGGAGACCTGGGAAAAAGTCTCACTTTCCAATGTTGCCAAAAGGATTCAGTTGGCAAATACGTTTATATTTTAAACTCACAAATCCAGCACATTGTCTAATATGGTTAGTGGCGATCCCCAAATCCTGAGCAAACATTGAGTGGCAGGTGATTCGCCTGCTTTGAACAATAAACAGAAGCATAATGGAATCGGAAGGGAAATAGGAAAGCTTCCCAGACATCCGAACACATTTACTGCATTTCCCAGAGAGAAACAGCTGGGAAACCCCACTGTTTTTCTCCACCCGTCTATCACCCAAGTGATAAATTCCCACTTTTCCTCCAGTCTTTCCCCTTCAAAAAGAAAGGAAAATGATGAAAAATAAATGTGTACCTTCTGGTAGGTAAACAGGGCAGGCAAAAGAAGATTTATCCATGTGGAAAGCCCATTTGGCTTGCTGTCTAATGTACAGTACAGCCGCACCATAATGAAATAGGTCAGAGTAGTCTGTCTCCATGTGTGGTTTGACTAGTAAAACTGGTGAAGCGGCGTTACATTGAGAGAGAGCATCTGCACACATCCATGCATAGATAGCAGCAGACATCAGAACCTCTATAGATCTGCCTCAGCTACTGTTTTCTGAAGTACAGTACAGTACAGTAATCTGCAGTATGTAAAAGAGGGTCATTCAATCTGTGAAAAAACAGCAATACAAGCTGTTACTTTTATCACCAAAATATAAATAAACAAGGCACAAACTGTGGATTATGTGCCGTACTGCAGAAATAAGCGGAACCCATGCTGTGACACAACCACGGGATATGAAGAAACAGAAAACTCTAAATATTTGATTGTTCTACCGGTTTTCATACATTTACTGTATCTCCAAAACCTTTATATTGTTCCTTTATATATCTAAATGAACGATTGTTTCTTAATAACCTTAATATATAACTTATAACCCATCTCTCTCTCTCTCTCTCTCTCTCTCTCTCTCTCTCTCTCTCTCTGTATATATATATATATATATAGATAGATAGATAGATAGATAGATAGATAGATAGATAGATAGATAGATAGATAGATAGATAGATAAGATATAAATCTTATAATATATATTTAAATATATATCATATATATCTTATAAAAAGGTTACAACTTACAACTTAATAAAAGGTTATTAAAAATGAAAAAAAGGTTAATAAAACATTTTAAAAATGTTACAGAATTACAAAAAATGTAAATAATGTTCTTATGACCAAACAACATCCATACAGCGTCTGGATGCTTTAAATGTTCCTAGAACAGACAAAATCACATTTTAGTTACTTAATGGAAAGAATTAGGGAAACACTCTCACAACCTAAAAATACAACCTAAAAGAGACACTCCTCTGTGCAGTTGAGCAGAGAGAACCTACAGCGTCTCCCCCCGGGATGCCCACAATCACAGGCTGGTATGGTGATAAAAAGTCTCTGGTAACAACTGGGGCAAAACTGATGTATCTCCAGCTTGCAATTAGGCGTTATGTGCAGTGCTTGGCTTGTGTTTTCCTGGTTTGTATTTAATCTGTTTTCCTACAGAAAGTTTTCCTTCATGCTCTCTTTCTCACTTCTGGCCTATCTTTTGGTCTCTGAGGCTCCTAGAAAACCGAGAGACCTGGAAAAACAAAGACGAAATAAAACCAGGCAAGGAGACCGACATAAACACACCCAAACTAGCACACGCAGCCAGTCCAAAACAGCAATGCAGACAAAAACAAACCTACAGGTGCACACCAACCCAAATAATATTTGGCATTTTTATCAGGAAACTTAAAGATAAGCGCAAATGTTGCTAAAACATTGAAGATAATATCTAACAGATTTTAAAGGGTTTAGATTTTAAAATACTCTTGAGATTACAGTAGAAATCTCATCTCATCTTTTTACTCATCTTAGTCTAGTTTATTTAACAGCTGTGGTTCTGGTCTAAACTGCCTTCAGGTGAATAAGGAGGAACAGCCTTGTGTGAATCAAAGCAGGTCATTCTTTTCAGCTTTTGTTACTGTTCCATTAGAACATTCCAGAATCCAATACTGCAATTCAAACGACACCAAATGCTTCTCAAAAGAAACACATTGTTTTCTGACTGCAGCAAGGGCAACAAGGATCTGAGCACTGCAACTCTCTGTGTACTGTAAATCCATCGGAGGTTTGTGTCTGTGCTCGAAGAATCTTTTACAACTGAAAACAAATGGATTATTCAAGGCATCAGCGAGAACTGTCAAGATAACATCCACATCACAACACTCTGGTTGACTCAGGCAGTTAATGATGTAATCCGTTACAAAAGCATGATGTTACTGTACCTTTCCGATAGATCTGGGGAAGGGGGCGCGCTGACTCTCCGGAACAAACATGGGTGGAACCAACAGAGATCTCTTGGACCTGTACGGCATCAAGTCTGACAGACCCAGAATCTCCTACAACACAGGCAAAGCAAGAAGAGAGAAAGAGAGAGAGAGAGATCATTTACTCATTTATGTCTTTGTTTTGTACTGGAAGTAACTGTGAGGTAGGCTAATGTAAAGTCAGCCGGTCACTATATAACAAAACAAACCCTTGCAGGTTAATGCATGTGTTTACTTCACCATGATGACCGGTTGACTTTATATTATCCCATACATAAAGCTATCAAGACATACAGAATTTATACCCTCAGCCCTTGAGCGGAGGGGGAGATGCAGTTCTAGCCAGCAGAGGTCTATAAAAGCAGTGGTTGTATTTTTCTGCAGGTGCTCACTGCACAAGTTTATTAGCATCTCAATTCAATAAGCCGGCTAATCAGGTGCTCTCATGTTATTCTCTCTGATCCATTTTTCTTCCTGTTCTGATCCTTTTCTTATACTTTGTCAACGCTGGTGCAGTTGAAGCCCCTGAGGGCAATTAGATGGCAGCACAAATTATATTTGTCACTCAGTATTGACAGAAGGGTGAGGCAGAATATATTAGCAGTACAGTGGCAGCAACCCACTGCTCCTAAAAGCCATATGGTATGAGCAAATGGCCCCGAAATGCCTTTGGGTGACCTTACATTACATCAAATTTATGCATTTGGCAGACGCTTCCATCCAAAGCGACTTACAGTGCATTCAAGCTACACATTTTATCAGTCAATGCATTCCCTGGTTATTGAATTCAAGACCTCGGCTTTGTTAGCGCCGTGCCTAGCCGGCGAGCTACACATTTATGTGCTGTGAAATAAACATAGTCGCATTTTAAAGTTCCACAAATAAAATAGTATGATTGCAAATAAGCACTAATGAAAATAAAAAACAAAACAAAATGGAGACAAAACAAAAAGTGCATCTTCACATCCTGATAGCAATCGCTAAGTGGTCTAAATAAATGTATATAAATGTATCTCTTCTGATAGGATGTCCACTCGCCAGACAAACCATGTGTTTGCACTACTATAGGAGGCGTGGCTTTGAAGATTGCTCCGAAGGGAGGGCGGGATCTTACTCTTTCAAAGCTAGCTTGCTATTGCTAACCTCTTTGAAATTACCTACCCTACCTTTATATCACATCATAAGCTAAAAGACTCATTCTGGTCAGCCCGCACGAAACAATCTATTTGTGAAATAGATCCATCACAGCACTTTCCCTAGAGAAAGCCTTGGCTATTAATGCAAGAAAAAAGCATCTTGAGAATCATTCAAACTCGCATGCATCGCATGCATCGCATGCACACGACACTCGCCCGACATCTCTTTCCTTTTATAAAAAATTAAATGTTTATCATAAATCCCCACTGTGTGTTTTTTTTAATTTTTGAAAATGAAATATGCTCCTGTTGTTTTGATGTCATTAGCACATATAGTTGTTTGTTTTTTTTGCAAAAGATGCTTTCATTGAGGAAATTACTTTCACCGTCCCGCTGTCATGAGCAACAAAAACTGTTATTAAACAAATATGAATTCTATTATCACAGAAACTGCTGTATTATTAGTATCGAAACGGCTTATCGGAAACAGTGACAAAAGAAGAGAACTGTAATGCTGCTCTCTCTTTTCACCGAGGTTCTTTTTTTAAACATCACCAGCTGACTTGCAGATGAGGACAGCGCGCCACCCCACAGCACGAGTCTGAACTCATTACAACACTGAATCTATTTTAGTTTCTCTACCAGACTAAAAAAGGTTTGAGGGGGGTGAGAAAGAGGGAGGGAGGATATCGCAGAGGTTGTGACCTGAAAAAAGCTCAAATTTACATTTTATCATACACTATACATTACAGCGGCAATCTGTATTTTTTTTGGTTACAAATGAACAAAAAATGTCAGTTATTGAGCAAGTACATGACAGATCAGTGTTCAACATGATTATAATGATTATAATAATGACTTATCAGGGAGTTGTCGGGTCCGATTTCCCAAGACATGTCGGTTTGGCTTCATTTGACTGAAAAGTACATAAAGTAACATGTAGTTTTACGGTTTACACAGAGATGGCAGTAGAGAGGCGGAAGTTACGGATTGCAGCTTTAAAAATATATATTTTGTGGCCATTTCTTTATTTTAGTTTTTAGTTTTTCTTCATTTAATTTTTACAATTTCATCATGTATTATTTTTACTGTATTTCCTGTTAATGACAATGATTTAGTTTGCATTCTCGGTCACTGCAATAATACTGCTGTTGTATGTTCTGTAGTTTATCAAGGCTGCAAAAACAGCTTTTCTCTTTCTTTGTTTGCTCGCCTCATACATTCTACCACCTTCCTAAACATCTAAACAGAACCCCACAGTCAGAGTCAGAGAGAGTGCAATGACAGGCTATTTATTGTGTCCTACTCAAATGCCATGTCTGTGTGGAGGGTGAGGGATGGGGTGGCAAACTCGTACTATCTGCATCGGAAGTGTTGTGTGCTCTGTCCTTGCCTGAGTGTCTTTGGTCAGGCGTAGCAGCAGAGTAACAGGCAGAGTGATGGTGAATCTGAAGGGCTGTACAGAGCTGCTGGAGCCCACAGGCTGTCACAATGACTGAGTGTACAAAGGTGAAATAGTGGAGATGGAATGAAGCCATTTGTTTGCAGTGCTTCAACACAATCACAATCTGACCGTCTTATCAGAGCAGTGTCGAGAAAAAAACAACATTGCCGCACACAACAGTGTGATGTGATGACACACACCATGTGATGACCTCCAGCATTCGTGACCCAACTTTGATTTCAAGTATTTCCAGTATATGTTTGTCAGATGTTTCCAGTCAAATGTTTAGGGTTACTTACTCATTCTTTGACACTTTTTTTTTTACAAAATTCAGAGTAACAGTAATCTCATCAAAACTATGAAACAGAACTACAGAACTTATTTTCTGACTAAAAAAAGAAAATACATATTTTAGCATCTGTAAAGTTGCCATCCTTTGCCTAGAATTTCCTAAAAACGTACTCTCGGCACCCTGGAATGTTTTTTAAACGTTTTTAAAGAACTTTTTATTTACTCTTATTGGCTGCTTGTTTCATTATTTAGTGCATTATTCAGTCATTTCAAAATTATTTTTGTTTTGTACTGAAAGAAATAAACTGGCACAATGATTTTTTTGTTTACAAAAGTGTTACTGTTTAAGCAACACTTTCAGATCAACAGGTTTCTAAAATCATGAAAAATATTTAAGTCAAGTGACCCAAAACTTTTCACCCGTAGTGTGTGTATATTTAGACATTCATACATAATGCATTCTAAGGGACTCTGGTCTGAAGGACACAGACACACTTAACGATCCCTGCAGGTCACAGTGTGGTGTGAAAGTTTGATCCTTTTGCCAATAGTAACCTTGTATTTAATATTATGTATAGTCACCCAATCCAACAATTTACAAAGGCTGTTTATTGTTTATCCAGTACTGCTTTCTATCAAAGTTATTGTAGTGTACTAACATAAAAACTAATAAAACACTTATTAACTGAAATCAAATAAAACACAGGCTTAAGTTTAATTTTAAGAACTTTAAAAAATTTAAACGTTTACAAGACAAAGTAACAACACAGCTAAAAACTGATCTTAAAACTGAAATCTAAAAATATAAATTAATATAAACTATAGCTAACACATAAGTAAGACTGCAATGAAACTAAAAGCAAAACTATAATGACTCTAGTCTCTGTGTTTCAGATACAAGGTTATTTTTGACATGAAGCTCAAACATTCACACCACAGTGACCCGCAGAGATTGTTAAGTGTGTCTGTGTCCTTCAGCTCATCAGCAGAAGCTTACAGATCAGAAGTGCATCAGAGCTCACCTTGGCCGATACACACATGTGCATCTGAGAGAAAGTGTGATATATCCACTGCATCATAAGACAAGCTCATGTTATGCTCATTCACTACACGAGGGGCAGAAGTGACAAATCGACGGGCATTATAGAGAAGATGAAACGCCCGCGTCACCCCTCGACTGAGTGATGAAGAGCAGGTAAGAGACTGATGGAACTTTAAGAACCTTCTCTGTTTGAAAAATCAAGGTCTGTGTTGAGGTTATTGATGAACTCCTCTGCTGCTCTTCCCTGCCATATTCTCAAGGGCAGAAGGGCGTCTAGCACAGTTCTGAGATCAGAGCAGAAGTTCTTTGTCTCCTTCCTCGACGCCTTCTCCGGCGATGATGAACGCGGCCGGCGTGAGCGCGCTGACATCCACGAAAAGAAGATAGTCATGAATCTTTAATGTTTCCTGTTCATAAATTACAGAGGTACAATCATCCCTGCTTTCAGCTCTCTCTCCTCAGTAAGAGAGTTTGAGCTTTCATTAATAACTGATACGACGGCTTAAAGCTTAGCGGCGAATGAATCCCAGCCATAGAGCACAGCACTGCACTGAAGATTACACTGCTTGGCCATTTAGCAAATAAATACCAGGCTTTAGGATTTCTAATCATGAGTTCCAGCTTATTTTAAATCAAACATTGTGTGTCCATGTGGCTCTAGGATTTGTTCCAACCTTGCTAAAAAAATGTTAGGTTGTAAGAACGTTTCCCTTATGTTTCCATTAAGCAACACGTTAAAAATGTTATTTTGTTCTAGGAACTGTCAAAACAAAGTTATTGCTCGGTTAGAAGAACATTATTCAAACATTTTTTGATTCTGTAATGTTTTTAAACTTTCCACTAACAGCTTATAAAAATAACGTTTTTGACATACATGATATATAACATTTAAAAAGTGCTACTGAAGTTACTGCAAGAATGTTTTATGATATGGTTGACAACCTATAGAGGGCGTTAGCCAATGTTCTAAGAACGTTCTGTTAGCTTGGAAGGTTCTCCTTCTGACTGCTAGACCACAAAAGCAACTGTGCTCCCCTGTGACAAAAAAACCTGCCCAGTGCTGTTAGCGGACAAAATTGCAACTCTCTGAAGAAAAATGGTGATATAAACCATCACTTAGCTTTTCCTTAGTCATCAAAACTCATCATTAAATAAGACTCAGAGTGGGCAGAGAGAAGATGTCCTTGTCAGTTCTGCCATTCTACTGCTGACTGCTGTATTGAGCTGTATCATTACTCATGTCCGACTTTCATTTATCCAGACAGAGACGAGTCCTGGTGCCAGACAGAAACCTACGGTTTTGCATTGCAGATTCTCTGACTGTAGTGATTCATCACAACAGTTTTTGTTCTAGTGTAACTCTCAGAGGAACTAGCGAGAAGCAACAAAGCTACCAGCTGGAAAAACAGCCTGGCTGGTCAGAATCATGCAGAATGTTGTGTTTCTGAGGTTGGAGCTCAGCACTGGAATGCTGGCGGAATGCTGGTTAGCATAACCAAAAAAACTACCTACAGTAACCAGCCAAGCACCAAACCAGCTTTAACCAATGTATAAAACTAACACTGTACAACTGTACTTATGTTTAATTGCTGCGTTAAATCTGTAAGAAAGCCAGCGTGTTGGCAACCTACTGTGATAAGTATAGTGAACGCTTTTGACCACTTTAAATGATATTAATAAATATATTTTAAAAATGGAGTATAAATGCTAAAGATTATGGATTATGGAAGCTCAATGGATAGACACAAAGATGCTATAACTCAATGATGACTAAGATTATAGTAAAGACTGCACTAGCACGTAAATTCATGCTAACGTAACCTGGACTTTACTAGCAGGTGTTTATAGTTAAGCATATGCTACTGTACCATGTGTCATGTTACTAAAGGACTGCATGACTAGTAATTAACAATAACTGCACTACTGTTACATTGACTTAAACATGTTAAACCAATTAATAAATGCGCACATTTTAAAACACCATAAAGACCAATAAACAGCTGACAATAAACAAGACAGAATTCCACCTTATAACCTTGTGACCTGGTCATACTGGCATCCTATTCCTTAGAAAAGCAAATAAAGGAAAAATGAGTTAGAGGGTGATAAGTCAATACATCAGTGACTCCTCAATCATCTGCTTTTACTGTACCACGACAGGCGGAAAACACAAAACGCCAAAGCCTCATAAATCACGTTTTCTTCCTGCGTTTCATTCAGTGATTTCTTCTCATTTCACACAATGAAATAGCAGAGTGGAAAACAAATCATGAAATTAATTTGTGTATTGATCCCCTGTAAAATACCGACCGATAGCTTGAATTTGCAGGTTTCTTCTATTTGGCCCTCGCCGTGCTTCTATGGCAACTGGAATTACAGCGTCGGCCCGTGGGGAAGATAAAATCCTTTTCCATTTCCACTAACACTTATCAATAATCAAAATCCAATAAAATGGGCATTAAGTCAAATATTGCATCAGTAAGCAGCCGCATGCCTTTGGCATTCTCCGGATGACGCGAGCGTCCTGCCGGGAACGCGCCGGCGGGAAGAGGGTTTATTTTTGAAGGTCTTCGCCTGACTCAGATTACAGGATATATGATCCGTAATGACCAGCCTCTTCACTCACTATCGTTCTCTCCTGGAGCTCTCACTTCACTCTCAGAATATATATTTCATCTGCGAGTATAATTCACAGTTTATCTCAAAGAGATGAGAGCCACTTGCTTTTCATTTACAGTACCGTAAATAGCAAAATAAGCATTTACAGCTACCCCCTAAACGATCCAGTAAGAATTCTGTGCATGATGTACGTTAAAAAGGAAACAGGATGTTGATGCCAAGCAATCAGTTATTGTCGTTGAGTGTGTGCTGAACAATATGGCTGCCGTACTAACAGAGCCATCAGGACCTCCACCATCTGGAGTTCCTGCATCAGAGTTACCGAGTACCTGAACCAACACGTCAGAACTGTCAATCAATTTATACAGACAACACAAGCCTGATCCAGTTCACTTGATCAGGGCTGACGGACTGATCAGAGAGACACTGAAGCATGCAATGATGTACAAATGAAACAGAGGTTTCAAATGAAAGTAGAAACTCAAGCAGATTAAAAACTGGATCAGATCAGCACTATGATCAAAAAAAGGATTTGCTGACATCATTTCTGTAAGAGAACAAATTCATACAGAAGACAAATTTAAACATCCTTCAAAATTCTGCATCCATGGATTCATCATTCTCTCTATATATGGCATAAATATCTGTCAATTATTTCTGAAATTTCTAGATTGTCGTATCAGGTTGTGGTATTTGGACATATTTACATGGACTTATTCAGATAAAATAATAATGAAAAAGTTCATTTTCATTACCTGTACTTAATTTAACTACAGAAAGCTTAATTTAACTACAGAAAGCTACACACAATGTAACTTATTTCATTCTAAATAAATCTGTTTAGTTCGGTCAACACAATGTAGTTGGATTAGATTAAATTAGTTTACTGTAGTACGTTTAACTATATTACATTTATCAAACCATATATTGATGTTCTGCACTCAATTAAAAAAATACTAGTTTTTCAAACATCTGATCACACCACTAGCAGTACCTCCATAGTGTAATCTGATCTAAATTGTAATACAGAACGGTCATCATCTTAAGCAAACTCTCTACTCTTCAGCACAACGGTAACTTCTCAAAACACCAACATAACAGAAATGTTGTTAAATACCACCAAAACAGAACACTACACATCAATAAGACTCCCCCTTATCTCATCTCCATCAAATGCATGCATTAACACTTTATTTCGGCATTTACTCTCATTATTCAGTCCCATTAAAGCATGCTGGGAACTGGAAATCCCAGTTTCATCAATGCCACTTTAACACAAATCATTCACGTTGCTCCAACTGGAGTAGATTAAATTAGCCGATTGAACATTTTATTCTCATGACTATAACTTGCTATAATTAAGCCGTTTTAACTAAACTTTTCTAAGTTCATTCACCAAATTGATTTTTTTTAAATAAAGTTAAATTAATTTCCTCTGTACCCTTGCAAGCGCAAAAACAATTTTTTTGAGTGAATTAAATGTGTCTGTCCCCACGTACAGCCCATGACAGAGACAGAACGGCTAATTTCTTTTTTTGCGGTTTAATTTCTAGCAGAGACGGAAGTCTGTCAATATGACAGCAGTGAAGACACAATCCGACTCACACAGTCCAGTTTGGAAAGAGAATTATGGGTGTGCGTACGTACACTGTCTTCAGTGAAGAGCAGTGTAAGAGATGACAAGCCTCTTAACAGAATCATTGATCAAAGAAAAGTCAACAGAAAGAAACGCTTACCCTGAGCGTCTGAGGAGATCTGGGTGGCGCCCCCGTGATGGTGACCTGCGCCATATCATCCACGTGTTTGTTGACACCATGAATGAACATGAAATCGCCACTGTCAGTCACGTCTCTTCTAGGAACCAGATTCAGGTTCTCGTCTATAAGAAAGTCTGGATTTGACGCTTCAAAATCCACGTCCTCGTTCCCTGCACAGTCATCGAATACCACTGTGAAAACAAACAAACAAAAGAAAATGTTAGCATTAGCCGACCAATCGCTATCAAGCGAACGGGAACACACACACACATCTCCCCAGGTGTTCTAGACACGCGCTGTTAGAATGACACCTAGCATTACTTTTAGGGACACAATTGGGGTAACATAATAAAATTGCACTTCCTGTCTCAGTAAAACTGTGGTGTCTCTGATTAGATGACTGCACCTGACACGTTTAGCCAGATGCTCAACCATCAAACAGTTAAACGCCAATAATCAAATATGAGTCATTCGTCACTGAATATTAACATCAAACGTAGAACCTTAACCGTCACAATATCGACCAGCCCATCTCTGCTCATCTGTTCTGACAGAGACAGATATCTTCACACCGGCTCAGTTTATCCCCTCTGATAATGTCCGTCTCTGACTTATCTCAACGCCCCACACCTTTGTTTTGCTCCTTCGTCCTCTGTGACATATTCCCGCACACATTTTCATTCCCTATTCATCCCTCGCTCATCCGTAACTCTTCCCTCCTATTTTCTTTCTTTACGGCCTCTTTGGCGCTTTACGTTCTTGAGGAAGTTACGTTCTTGTAGCACAAGGTGACCCGTGAGGGGGTGGATGTGAGCCGTAGCTACACACATAACGTGTAGAAAAGAATAAAATTCATTCAATTCAAGTTTTGCTTATTTTAAATGCACCTAAAAGCTCAGATGAGGAGTGCAACTGACTACAACCCTGTTTAAATAAACCATTTAAATGCAATCGATGAAGATTTAATTTCAGCAAGTCAGTTGGAACGATGCCAGAAGCATTAATAACACTCTTTTAATAACATTCTTTTAATAACATTCTTCTGCATTCATTCATAAATCACATTTCTGTTACAAAAGACTAATTGTGGTAATGACAGATCCAGAAACGGAGGTGTTGAGCATGACACACCAGTAATGAACACTGCTAGTCTATTAGTTTAATTGTGTAGCACCCTAGATATTACACACTGCAGCATGAGCTAGCCTCAAATAAATTATTTCCTTTTAGAATCACGCTGGTTACACACAGGGCCAACAGTTTTATGCTAAGACTATTCAGTTCCCTTACTAGGGGTCTACGTCCAGCAGGGTTTAGCTCCAACCCTACCCAAACACACCCCAAACCCAGCAAACAGGGAATGTTCTCAGAAAATTGGCTAACGTTCTCTCAAAGTTTTCTCAAAGCTCTCAAAAAAGTTTAAAGTTCTGTTTTAAAAGTTCAAACGTTTAAAGTTTCTAGATCACCTAGATCAAAAAAGTTATTCTTAAGTTGTCAGAGCAACATTTTAAAAATGGTACAGAATCTTTGAATATCTTTGAGAACATATCACATGAATAACATTCTTAAAGTCAAGCGATAACGTAAACACAACTTCTAAAAAACATTTTTACTTACAGAAACATTTATTAAACAGAAAAAGTTCTAACAACCTGAATTGTTAGCTGGGAACGTGCTAGTTAAGGTCTTCAGGATTATTTTGAAAAT
>JAZGTJ010006235.1:0-25441 GCA_036877575.1 Botia almorhae | reverse complement strand
ACAGAACGTTCCTAGAACTTTCAAAATAAAATTCTATTACGTAACGGAAACTAAATGTTCTTACAACCTTTATACATTGGTGGGCAATGCAATCTCTACTTGTTAGAGAATAGTCTACTGTTTTTTTTTGCAAGATTACAGCACCAAACAAAAACTATTTAACTGTTCCACTGCCCCCAAGTTATCAAAGAGGCCCCAGTTAAAGAATTAAAGTTATAATTAGTTACAGTGTGTACGTATGTACTATGTGCTTTTGTACCCTGAACCACAGTGCTGTGGCACATACAGCTAATTGAATAGTGCTGACTAAAGAGGAAAAGACACTCCTGGAGTGTGCTGAAGGGTTTCATCCAGCTACAATTAGACTGGGAAATGATGCATGAAATGGTGGAGAGTGAATGAGGGAGAGGAAGAGAAAATAAAATGGAGAGAGAGGGGAGAGAGAGAACTACAGCCAAACTAAGAAAAATGATGTTTTTTCTTACTCGGGCTCAGAATGACAGAAAATGAGAAATCACCAGAGTTAAGAATCAAGGAAAGATAAGAGCATATGTGTCTTACTAGATGTCATACTGAGTTAGAGAGTTTGGAAATGTCAAAAACTGCAGCGTAAGGTTTTAGTTAGCAAGTTTCACAGGGGACTTTAAACCTGAGGAGCATCTGAACTTCTCCTCATTAGAAATTGTCCTTCACTAATACTATATTAGCCATCAACATGGAGGAAGTCAAGCTCATTTTAAGTTTGTTCCCATCATATTTTGTCCTCTACTGTACGGTGACATGTCTCGACTGAACAGTGGGGACATCAGAGAACAGAAGCTTTTAAAAGCCCTGTCATCACAGCCCAGCCCTGCCACTTCAGAGATGTGTTTAGTCTTGTAGAGATACAGAGAAAGGCTTGTCATTCGTCCTCTGCATGTGAACCAATCTCCTGCTGTTCTCTGATGTTGTCACACAAGTCATGTGTGAGGAGATGTCTCGCGAAATCACACTGAGGAGCTGAAATCACACTGAAATATATCCGTAGGAATAAACGCTTGCCATCAGGCTACGTAGCTGCAACGTTTACAATGAACAAATTCATAAATTTAGCAAACAATTAGCAAAATTAACAAAGCGATGTAGTCATGACTAAAAAAAAATTCTCACAAGATTAAAGTTTATTTTTAATGCTAAGCTTCAGAGAAAAGTATGAATGAATCGAAAATGTTCTTATATTGAGAATTCAGATTTAAAAAGATTTTCATTGTTCTACAAATTCGCATTTATATAATCCAATGAGAATGATACTAAAGTCAAACTATATCATATTATTTCACGAAAACTATCTGGTTTCACACTGTGGCCTCTAATGGCCTGTACATTGTGCCTGTTGTATAACTATTCGTTGACAATGTCCTGCCTTGGATTTAACTTCCATTTTCCAGTATTTAGATTTACTGCTTTTATTTTGTTTGCGTGTAATACCACAATGGCCTACAAAGAATGCAATTTTGTTGTACACAGCTGAACTATAATAAAGCTAGAACTGACTTGCCGTGTAGCTGCAAACCAGTGGCCCTGACCAGCTGCATTAGTGAATAACCGAATGCCTTTGGGATGAGTACGAAATTTGTCATGAAAGAAAGTGAGCCCGTTCCACTGTTTGAGAAATTTAGAGCTGTGAATTGGTGAAGCAGGATGAATTGAGTAAGTATACCTCATTCAGCACCGCAACAGAGCAGACCAGAGCGAGAAGGTGAGAGATGAAGGGCCCAACCTTGAGACGCTTTGTGCATGGAGATTTACAATGACCAAATGGGGAAAAATGATCCCATTTGTAGCAGCGTGCAAAGGTTTATCTAGACGTTTTGTAACTACAGAGATTATTTCATTTGATTTTTCCCTGAATTAAAGTATTGGTTGACCTAAAACGGAACAATTGGTTATTATTTACTGTCATTTACGCTGTCATTACACTACTCTCTATTTTATATTCTCATTATTTACATTCCGTTACTATTTACCTATATGCCTAAACCAGTGTAAACTACTTTACTGTCCATAAAACACAAAAAGAGAAGTTTTACAGGTTGCCCTTTTCTATGCAATTGCAACGTTCAATGATACAATAAGAACCATTAAAGTCTCATAAGTTACCCAGCTGTGTACAGCTTACCAAACTTTCTTGCAGTAATGTAGCAGGAAGTTTTTTAACCTTATATATGAAAATGTTATTAAATAAAAAAAGGTTAAGTTGTTAGTTGAAAGTTACAGAATTAAAGTTCATGTTAACTGCAATAATGTTAATACATCTAAAAAAAAACTGGATGCTTTAAACAGTCCTAAAACATTCAATATAACATTTTTGCTACCTAATGGAAACGTTAGGGAAACGTTCGTACAGTCTAAAACCGTCAGCTGGGAGGGGGATTGAATTTGAGATCTGGATCAGTCTTTCACATTAGACTGGTTTCCTGATTTGAATTAATTTCAAACAGATTTGTAATATAATATTTGTAATAAACCACTTTTATGATATTTTTTCATGGCGCTTTAGTGTTTTATTTGAAGCTTGTAAGCCGCAGTCTACAGTCGTTGTTCAGTAACTGCATGAAAAAAAGGGCAGCCAGTGCAATTCTTCCTGTTGTTTTCCAAAAAGAAGTAAAAAAACAGAAATAAAGTAATACAGGTTTGGAATGACATAAAGGCAAGTCAATAATTTAAGGTCAAGCATTCTTTTAAAGCAGGCCGATTGCCCACTGCAGGAACTCAACATCTCAAGATGCACTTTATGGAAACTTGCAATGCAAAAAAGCCTGACATCAGTTGACTCTCTCTATCACTGGCGGAGCTGAAAGTTGTTAAAAACACACCAGGTGCCAAAGCAGCCAACAGGGTCTCAGCAGGCTGACAATGAGAAGAGTGGAACAGGGAACTTGAAACAGAGCTGTTGCTTCTCACTCCTTACCTGGAGCTTAACCGCTGGTTCGAGCAGACACACAATTAGATGAGATGCTGGTGGCTGTGGCACATGGGAATGTTAACTTGAAACCTGTGTGGAGCTCTAGGAGCTTGACAGGGAGGTTCAGGGATATAAGTGAAAGTCCACTGGTAGTCTACTTGGATAGAGAAGGAAAGGAGGGACCTAAATTGGGATTCGGTTGAGGGAGCACCCGCCGGGAGCAACGGAGCAAGACCGTTGAGTTTGAAGGGAAGGAGCAGCAAAATGTTCTTGAGAGCAGAGGAGAGACACCTGGAGCAATGCAGGAAAATGTCAGAGAATCATGATCGCGTCCCCGACCCCGAACAAAAGTGTCAGCTGCGTACCTGCGTGGGCTCTTTAGACAGAGTTTTGAGAGTTTTGAGTACTTCATCCTTAGAGGTTCAGATTCTGAGCTCCACCAGCAGACAGTTCCATATATGCGTGCGGGGACAATGCTAGAAAATTGTCAAAAGAATGAGGTAAGCAGCTGTTTATATACCCTTAGCATTATGACTGGCAGGAACATGTGGGTGGGTTTGAATGACGTTCCGAAACTTTTTTTTCCGGTCTCCATGCAAGGTTCAACTTAAAATGTCATCATGCTTTGCGCAAGAGTGCCGTTGATGCTTGATGGGGTCCCTTGGAGATTTAACAAGCAAGATCTTTAGAAATGCGAGTTTTGGCTTGCAATAATTTAGCCAAAAACACACGAAAACAACACAAACTCTACCTGTTACTCTAAATGTTAAAACTAAAATACCAAAAAAGTTGGAGAAACATAAGGTGACACGACCAAGTTTGCCCTTTAAAAAAAAAAGCATTAAAAAAAATAAAGACATGGCGACCCAGCAAAACCAATCATGCTCGCACACAGGTTTGAAATTCTTCTACTACACCTAACATACTTTAAAACAGCTTTCAGCAAAAGTTTACACCAGGGCAAGTGACAACACTACTTAGCCCTGGCAGCAATGGTAGCTTTGAGTTGATAAAACAGCTTGCCGAGGATTTGGGAGCGTATAAGGGCTAGTGGAGGTTTGAGAAATGATTCGCTGAGCTGCCCTGTCAACCTCTGTCCAAGTGGCTGTGCAGGAAAAACTGCCTTTAAATGATCTCTAATAGAAGCCTGGTTCTGCTTGCTAATGTCCACTCTATGGAAGAGCGACTGCGGCGTGGAGAATCAGTGCTGAATAGTCCTATAAGTGCAAAATGTGACATGATTGAAAGGGATTTGGACTCTAAATCAACTCAAGGCATTTTTACGGTGATTCTGGAGCACTGCGAGCCACAGCAAATAGGCTTTAGAGCACAGAGTGGAAAGCTCAGGGCGAGATAGTTTTGTCGTCCAAATACGTACAAGGTATGCATTCGCACGCAGGGACGTGTATTAACTTGCACATGTTCCACCGGCTGCAAAGAAATGAAAATATGGCCGTGATTATTTATTTACATCACATTAGCGTGCAAAATGCCGGACGCAGGAATGCACGCATTGCTTCGATGGCCATTTTTTTGTTCAACAAGTCAATTATATTTGTGGTTCACAAATACGTAGCACACCCCTCATTCCCCCCCCATGTGCCCATCTCATTTCCTTCCTTTATGACATCACATTAAACACAAATCAGCAACTTCCATCGACTGACTTTCAGTCACTCCTGGTGTGTGGGAAGATAGCGCTCCCCTTCCATCTTTTTCTCCATCTTTTCGTCCATAACCCACGTCCAGTCCTCTCCTCCTCTTAATCTAATCCACTGCAGTTTAATATACTGCCCTCAGCGCTCTTCCACAATGCCTTTAAAAGTAGGTTTTATGAGACTGCAATTTCATTTCGGCAGAGGAGCCGCCAGAGTAAATCCTATTCGCCTGTCGTCACACGGCGATACATTAACATGACAAAAGTGGCGGCTGCTGTGGAGTCGTGTAGTGTGGAAATGAGTGTAGAGAGAGAGAGAGAGAGAGAGAGAGAAAGAGAGAGAAAGAGACAGAGAGGGAGNGAGAGAGAGAGAGAGAGAGAGAGAAAGAGAGAGAAAGAGAGAGAGAGGGAGAGAGAGAGAGTGAGAGAGAGGGGAAGGGAGGAAAAAGAAGCAATACTGAAAAGATTACTTTGAAACACTGGGGGTAAATTCCTTGTTGGGTACTAAGAGTTTGCCTGACTTTTTGGTTAACAATGTCGGATTTTTATGCATTTTTCATTTGATTTTAATAATTGCTTAAGACTGGCATATGATGAGTGTATGTCAGAGAGACCTTTCAGAATGAGAAAAATACTTGTAGCAAAATGTAATTTATTGTCATCTTAATTTCATACATTCTGGCACAGACTATAACTACAGCATCCAGACTGATTTATGCCTATTGCTTAGAAACAGCAAAATGGCCAGTACTTTTACAATCTGGAAGTTTCTTTCACAGACAGAATAAGCCACAAAGTGAACATGACTTTGTACCTAAACAAATTCTAACGGGGACTAAAACTCTCTCCATATACAGTGCTAACCTCTTTAGGTCTGTCAGATTGTTGGGAAACTAAGAGCTCTTTAAAAGGAAGAGTGCAATGATGTCAGAATTTTATTTTGGGCTGAACTTTTCTATTAGCTTTAGAAATGAGAGAGTGGGCAGAGGTAGATTTTCTGCTTGATACACAAATCTGACCTTACATTAGAGCTACCTGCTTTGCAACTTCAGTGTAATGAGATAATGAGGATGGGAGGGTGGGAGCAACTTTATCTTCCAAGTTTTGTGACTAACAATGTTTTCAGCCCAGAAATTAATGTTGTTAGATCAAACTTAACTTGTACTTTTTAAAGTACAGTTAAAGCTATAAAGAAATGCACTGATAGACTCACAGTGGAACAATTTCTACAGTCTCAAAAACAATGAGAGAAAGAGAGAGAGAAACTTGTGAGGACAAGACAGAGAGACACAAAATTTCCAGCTTCATGCCACAGTTTTCCAGCTCTTCAGAAGTGATATCACTGGGGGAAGACAATCACCCATTAAGCTGCTGCCAAAATCATTTTTCAGCTGCACACTCTCAGAAACCATTTACTGCCTTGATCAAACAAACAATTAAAAGACATTCCATGTACACATACAGTTTTTTTTCCATGTTGAAGAATGTCATGCTAAAAGTCAGGTTATAGATTTTATCATTTCATTATTTTATCCTTTACTTAGCACCTTATTTTAACACGACTTTGTTATTATTGTGACACTGTCTATTTCTGGTCATTTATATACAATACAATTTATCTTGTCATTTATGTACAATGTTTGGGCAATATTAAATACTGTAACTAAAACACAACTGTGCCAATAAAGTACCTTGAATTGAAATTAAGAAGGAGAGAGAGAGATGAGAGAGAGAGCATATTACTGCCATCACCCAGGTGACATCCACAGACCACTGACACCAAAGCAGATGGCCTCTCCCTCAGACGACCTGCTCTACTGAACGTCATACTAACCACACACAAGGCTTGACTGGTGTGTGTGTGTATGTGTGTGTGTGTGTGTGTGTGTGTGTGTGTGTGAGCAGAGTGTGTGTTTAGAGAGGGGCCGTATGGTAAAGTGCCAGTGTGTTGGTGCATGTCACTAAGGTGCTGTCATTAATGGACTGTGATAGATAATTCACATCCACAGGGTGTAGCCATGATCACCCATCCATTAACTGCTAAACACACAAGCTCTTTGATCTTTACTCTCCCTCTCCTGTCCTACACACACACATAAACAATGATGGAATGACAACACCGCACCTGAACGATACTCTTAATCTGAACAGAGAGGCCATTCATCTTCCACCCTGACTCGAAACCTGCTGCGTAGGCAGGATTTGCCGTTTGGATGAGCATAGGAAATCTACAGTACCTGGGGAAAGCTAACTGTTAGCATTGCCTTTCATCTCAAAGGCGGTTAATTGTGTGACTGACCACCTGGAAGTATGTGATTTGAAATCTGCAGCCTTGCTCATGAGTGACTCACTAAGTATACGCTCTCATTTTTTAAAGTAATCATCTAAGCCTAAAATGCAATGTGACTAAATAAGGCACTAATTACTAAGGAAATGACATAATTACTGGAAATGACATCACAACACACTGATTGGATGAAACCGAAAGACTTCACTTCACTAGTGACAATCCTGAGCAGTGATGAGAAAAGCACCAGAGAGAGGAAAATATAAATCTATTTAAATATTAACCTCACACTTTTAAAGACGATAGGTGATTTTTTTTCCAGAAACATTTTTTGTTATGCTGCTTCAAAGTCTCTTTACCTCCTGAAAACAATCACTAAGTGGTCTAAATATATTTATCAAAATATTTATCTTCTGTGAAGGACTCTGGACCATAAAATGTTTGTCCATTCACTGCAATCAGTCCGAATACAATGACAGAATGTAAGCTCTCTGAAATTGTCTACCATGCCTTTAAAAGCTTTCTTAAAACACTGGTTCCTGGCAAAACATGGTTACTGTTAAAATATCTACAAACTCAAATTCGTATAAGTTATATAAAAAGCATAAAACGAAGCTTTGACTAATTTCCATGTCAGCTTAACAATGTCTTTCTGTTTAAGCAGTTGGAATGAGCTTCAAATTGGAACAGATAGTCAAAGGTCTGTCAAATAAGATTTGTAGTGATTCCAGCCCCATATGGAGAGGCAGGTCCATCTTTAAATCTAAGAAATTAATTCGGCATGAATGTTGCTTGATATCTCTTGAACAGGAAACAGGTTCCCTCCTCAACAAGAGCCATTTTATCTAAAACATACCAAATTCATCATGTGTAGATGGAGAGACGGCGCATGTATGCGAGACAGAAGGTGCGAAACAGGATAAATGCCCTCAGAGAGCGAGAATGACAGAGGGAGATACAAAGAATGTTCAAAAGACAAATGGAAGTTCCTACAAATCTATAGAAAATCTATAAAAGCTTTAACTTGAGCGGGAGAGAGACGGATAGGAAGAGTCAGAGATGGTTTATTTAAATAAACACAGAGACAGAGAATGAGAGAAGAATGAAGTTGGGAAAAGACGAGGGAAGGCTGCGTCGTAAGCTCACAATCGAAAGTTTAAAAGCCGCTGTTCTCTGCAGGTTTGCGTTGGTAACCTTCCTGTGCGTGACACTATTTACATAAAAGGCCTCAGCTTCAGAGAATATTAATTATTGATGCTAGCCATAATGAAAGATTTATTTAAGAAAAAAAGCCAATCAAAAGCAGCTGTCTCCCGACACAACCTAGCTTGTATTATATATTAATAACTCAAGGACAGACTGTCACTGTTCAGCTCTACCTAGCGCTTCAGGGGTACAGCAGAGAAGAGACAGCTTTTGTCCTCACCATCACACTTTAATGTCACTTTCCAAGAGTCTGAAACAGCGTTAAAATGCGTGTGGGAAGAAAAACATGTCCTTATTATTGGGATTATATTTTTTCTTGTGTGGTTGGATGCTTTCCTCAATGCGATTTTGTCTTTTTTGCGGTTTTAACGACTTTCGCCCAGTCCCCCACTAAAGCTACAGGGTTGAGTCTGCTTATCAGGGTTGCCAGATTTCCATAAGAAAACCAGCCCAATTTCTAATTAAAACCAGCCTTAAAGGAGCCCAAATTCGGGGGGGGGGCTCTATATGTCAGGCCTTTAACCTGTGAAAATTAAAACAACCCATAGCAACGGTTTTAAAGTAGTTACACTGCCACTTATTATTATTACTATTACTATTATTATAGCAAAATAAGTCTCAGATCTTTTCCATTCCTAAGACGTCTCATCTTAATTGTTGATGCAACACACACAAGCTCACAGCACTTGTGTAAACTGTTTTCTCTTTTGTATTAATGACCGTATCTCTCAAGGCCTTCTTGCTTACCCCTGCAATTTAGTTTAGGAACATAAGACATGGCTCCATCCATTATAACCAGCAATAAAAGAAGCCCCAACCTTTTTGTTTGAGTACTTTGAAATATTTGTAATAAGGCATATTGGACTTTATAGTACATGCAGTACTGCTAGTTATAACTCACAGACTTTAGTGTCAAAGTGCCCTTGACCATTTTTGTCAATGTCTGGAGTTCCTTTATAATGTTTTGAACTGCTGTTTGTGAACGAGAAGTGGCCTCTTTGAAATGAAATGCTTTCTGTCAAAACGCTCTGCCTTTGACTCACAGTTCTAGTTACTTACATTTGGAGTCATTTTGTCCAATTCAGTTCAGAACAAATAAAGGGTGACGTGAAATGAAGGGCTCCATTACAGTAATGACATTAGAAGGAAGAGGATCCGGCAGAGTTTGAACTGCTTACTAATACACAGCAACAAATGAATGAGAGGAGATAAAGAAGCGAGAAATCCTGTGAATGTCACGAATACACTCAGCAAATGAATGGAGGTAGTGATATAAACCTTATCTAATAAGATCATGTCGCCTTATGATATCAGGCCATATCAATATTGAAATATTTATTATAGGTTTATTATACAATTATAGGTTGTAATAACATTTCCATAATATTTCCATTAAGTAAAAAAAATGTTAAAAATGTTATTTTAAATGTTCTACAAATGTTCACAATGTCCAGTTTTTTTAGACATTGCATTAACGTTATTGCTTGAGAACGCTATTTAAATATTTTTTCATTCTGTAATGTTTTTTTAAATGTTCCACTAACAACTTAAAAAAAAGTTTTTTTACATAATTTTAAAACTTGTTTACAAAAAACGTTACTAGAAGAACGTTTTTTAATAACTTTTTGAGAAGTTAGCCAACGTTCTGAGAATGTTCCCTGTAAGCTTGGCTGCACTCACCACTGCTGTACATGTGTGGGTTATTTTTAAGTGCATAAATGTAAATGTATGAATATCAGTTCTGGAACAGAGCTATCAAGGTTCTTATGCCAAATTAATCATGCAACTAATTTGATGTGATCTGAACTGAGAAATGATAATTACTGGCCATTAAGGTTCATGTCAGAAGAAAAGAGAAAGCACGATGTCAAATGTACAACTGAATGTACAGATAAGTACATCAATTAAAAATACAACTGATGCAGATTATATTATACATAGATTATATATTAGATATATACATATCACAATATAATACATAATACACAATAAATCCCCAATTATCAGTTTACAGGAATGCATTTGCTGATTCCAAGTAAAATGTATGTTGATGAAATGTTTGCAACTCTTTCTAAGAACATGTTAACCTTAGAAAACTGACATAAGTATTCTGAGAAAACATTCTGAAGGAAATCTGTTACCGTTTTCATTTTTTTTATCAAGTCAAAGCAGACATACAGCATCCTGTGATACCAAATACAGTAAAAAATAATGTCAGCTCTCTTGCCAGCAGCCAGATCCCTCTGTATGTTCATTCGGGTTTTTACGAGAACTTTACAGCTTCCCAAGTCTGTGCCCTGACAGCATTAACAATGGTACAATATCTGAAGCTCACCATGCTGCGTAAATCGGTGCAGCGTTACACTTACAGTCTCTCACGCACGGTTTATCTTTTGCACATCACATATTAGACTATATGTATAGGTTATAAAATGCAGTCATGCGTTCTCCATGGCTCACCATAATAACAGGCGTCTCATGATTTTTTATATAAAAACAAACACAAAACTTTGAATGCTTATGACCCCACCCCACACACATACACACACACACACACTATTAATCACAACCGTTATTGCATATTTCATGCATTCCAATGATGTACAGCATTGGTTCACTGCATACTGGGGAACTTCAGAGGAAAATCACACAGAGGAACTTTTAGCAGGAATGTCTTTGATGGAACCTCTCGACTTCGCTCTGACCTACAGAAATGTCTCCGCAGTAACACACGAGTCCTTTGATGGCGTGGTATAACAGATGCATTGTGTATGCTAAACCCTGGGACCACTGCGATATGAACCCAACACAGTTGAAACAGCCAAACCCTTCTCCATATATTACAGCCAGCCCTTGCCTGGCCTCCCCTGTGCCAGGGCAGGAAACAGAGGGCTTTCCTTGCCTGGATGTTCTGTTCAGTCTCCTTTCTATTTTCTCTAACCCTTGCCAGCCCTCTCTTCACCCTCCCCAGACAGAGGGATTGGCAGGGCTGCAAGCTGTGCCATTCCCTTATGCCTATGCTGGTTAGGCCTTTGCCAGCCTGATGGTCTGTGGTGTTTGTTTGTGTATTTGTGCACGTTACACAGGCAGTTGCAGGCAACACCAAATGTTTGCCTATGTGCCACTGCTGCATGCCAGGAACAAAAAGGTAGCAGAGTATAGTTACATGTATTGACACACACACACACACACACACACTTTTTAAATGGCATACAACATTAAGACTGAAACCTTTGGATCGACAGCAAACAGGTTAAGTTCACAATTCACTGGTTTTCAATTTGTTTCAAAAGTGACGTTCAACAAGTCGGAACGATCTGACACACAATTTAATTAGATTAACAATTATTCAACTTTTTTAAATGCACTCATAAGACTGTTTTAAAACTATTTTAAAACTTTCCCTAATGTATCTTAACTGCACTGATGGTTGAAAGAATTACAATTCAAATTTTTGTATTTAAAATAAATTATTGGCAATAATATAATAACATAGCTATCACATGATATGACTAGTTTTGCACTTTTATTACAAATATACATGCACACCTGGGCCCCAACACAAAAAAAACTTGTTGCTATTGAAAGCTGTGTTCTGAACTATTGCCAGCCCATAATAGACCTGGCACTCATTTTAAAGCCATGGTGATACAATCTTACACACAAAACTCAATCAGCACAACTTGTCTTCTTAATGAGATCTTTGTTAATGTTCTAAGGCGTGGACCAAACGAGGAGAGTAGCTCTAATAATCCACTTATCCAAACCTTCATTACAAAATTATTTGAATCTAACAGGATTGAGCAAAGCCAATTGACAAGTAAATTAAGTTTTATGTGAATTAACTTGTTCGAAAGAACAAAGAGAAAATATTAATGTGTTTACCAAATGCAGATAAGTAATCACCTGTTCAAATTATGATTTTCCCAAAATGGTGTCTATTTAAGAAATTATTTATTATATGTGCAAACATTCTGTCTTATTCTAATGAACGGCAATATTGTGAGATTGAAACATTGTATTTAGAGTTAATGACATTTAAAGTGTTAAGAGCAAGACATTGAAAGAGTCGAAAAAAGACATTTTACATTAAGAAATTGCAAACATCATTTGTGGACATTGTGCTAGAATACAAGGTGCAAACACGCAGGAACACACAGGAAAAAAAGGACAGAATGGCAACTGCAGAGTCTTGGTCTGTTGGGACCAGAGTTTACAAGAAAGCAATTAGATATGATGAAGCGAAGCTTCTGCAAAGCGAGTCAGATCGTCTCCACCAGCAGAGCAGAGGATCTTTATGCACTCAGCATTGCTCTGTGAGACCAGCTCATTAAGCAAAACATAGATGGGTCTTAGCTTATCACTGCTGAACACATGCAAACCGCAAACTATTTTTCTCTGGAACTCGCACCTTTTCACTTTTTCACTCTCCGTTCTTGTTTTTTTATTCTGTTTTACCAGCAAAATAACATCTCTGTTTGGTTTGGTCGCTGACCTTGCTCGATTGCTCTCTCTCTCCTTTTCAAAAGGGAATCGGGGGCATTTGAACTGTGAAGTTTTCTTCATTATTAAGCAAAATGCTGGAATGGCACTAAGGTGGGTTCAAAGAGCTGGGCAAAGCCCCAGAATAATTTCGAAGCAAATAATGTCATAATCGGGACTAATTAGAGACTAGCCAAGGGCCACAGAAATTCAGACCAATATGTAGTTGGGGTGCCTAAAATACTCCCTACCACAGCATTGCTCTCTCATGAATGTAGGACGAACGGTAAGTTGCACAAGCTTGTAAGTAGGTTAAGCAGCTTTTACCTGACGTGTTATATTCTTGTTCTGAAAAATTTGTCATTTCAAATCCTGAATGAACACTATTAGACAGAAGCACCAACAAATAAAAGTAAATATATATTCCTACTGTCAGCAACACTTAGCAACTTTTTTAGGAACTACTCGGCACTAATCTCCTCACCAGGAAATGAAACACAGAATTCAGCACAGAAGCCATAGCATGTTTGTGCATCCCAATAAACATACACTATGTCTGGCCATAGTCATTAACCACTCCCCTCCAACAGTATCCTGCTGCGAGCTTTAAAACACCTCCTTTTCTAGAGCCAATCAAATCCCAGTGGAAAAAAAACAAGCCACGCCCTTCATTTTTTTACTTCATTTTGAATTATGTAATATTTTAGAAGAGTAATATCTTAATTTTTGGCTGAAATATGGTGAACTCCCAATAATGGACACAAGGCTGGTATAACAGACAAGAATGTCTATTATTGAGAAAATGAGGATGAAAACCCAAATGTTCTGGTCAGTTTTCAGAATCTGTGACACTCTCCTCTCCACAATCCATGTGCATCAATCTAACCCGACTCTAGAAAAGTAGGAGAAATCAGGCTGTTGAAGTGAAGGAGCAGCTGTGGGGAGACCGGTGGAGGAGAAGAGCAGCAACCGTAATAAACTCTGGGTTCATGATAACAAAATATAATTTTCTTCACCGGCTCTGCATTACCCCAGTCACACTTTACAAATATAACTCTGGGATCTCTCATGCTTTGCTTTAGATTCAATGTGATTGAGGGCACATTTTTACACGGCACATGGCGATGCCCTAAAGCACGCTAAAGCAGTGTGTACGTGATGCAGTCTACCCTGCACACAGAAGTGTGTTCCCCTGGACACAGAGCTACATCTGCTTTGCAATTTCACCCATTTCAAATCCAAAATGCTGTTACCCTTTAAAATCTATGGAGATATTCCTGCCTATTGCTTAAAAAGCGCAAAGCACAGATATGGAAGTCGAAAACTTTGTTGTCAATAGTTATGTGAACCTCAGACAGTGCCAGCGGCTTACCCAGGGTGTCGCATTTCAGGGGAAAAACAAGATTGATATTTCCATGAGATTTGGCAATCTTATATAGTGTATATAGAAAATCTGTCTGGAAATGGAAAACCACAACAGAACTTATGGACTGAACCACCAGCCAATGACGGTGTCAGCCAATCAGGTATACTGGAGTCTGGGTTGTCTTTCTGGTTTCTGTGGGAAAGTGAAATTGGATAAAGCCTGTGTCAAAGACAAAAAATGCTCTGCTGGAATTATTTATGACAGATTAATTCATTCAGCTACGAGTCATTTATTTTCCAAAAACATAACCAAATACACTCTGGCTGTTGGCTGTGGCTAATATCTGACATTGTTCAAAGTAAAATATAAACTTAAGTTAACTCAGTGGTTCCCAGACTTTTTCTGCCGGGCCTCCCTTGTGCAGAATAAAAACAAATTCCCTACATCTTGTTCTCTGCATAACTGAAAGTGGGAGGGGCTACTGGAGGATAGCACACAACACACTCATTGGTTCCTCCACTGAATCTGGTTACCGTAGTGACATGAAGGCGGAGCCTGTTTGTGTTAAAGTTATTTTCCTTCGCTACACTGCCCTTCACAGCTCACTTGGCAATTGCCCATTTGCAATGGAAAGTGAACATAAAACACGCTGTCAAGAATGACACCTGTAGGACTACATTATGCACGCACGGTCCCTACACGCTAAAGTATGCGCATACATACACAAACTAGCATAAAGTCCCTCCCGCCACGTAAATCATATTCACAGCAGACGTCATATGGACAACATCCGGCTTCAGGACCAAAGCAAAGGCACCGAGGCAAGCAGAGCTCCAAATACTCCTCTGGGAGAATTAGCATTTTGCCCCATGGATAGGAAGAGAAAGAATGAAGGAAGAGAGGGAGAGAGGAAAGAAAGGAATAAAAATGTCAGAGGAAAGCCTTTCGGATTTCTCCTGACAGCAGCTTCAGTATCACTCCAAGGTTCTTTTCAAAGTTCAACGCCACAGAAGGTTATGGATGCCATAAAATCAATTCCCCTGGACAGATGAAAGGCCGAGAACTGCACTGCAGCTGTGATCAAAGTGTATTGTTTTGCCTTTTTTCCAGATTTTTTTGGTGTTGCCTATGAGCCCTGGAGGTGTGTGGGTCAGGGACGTATGGCTTTATGGTCAATCCAGGCCTAATACAACGAGGAAGGCCACTGGCACTGTAGAACAGGCTCTCAGTCATGGCCCTCGTATTAATGTTTAAAAGTGGTCATTTTTTGTAAGTATTTGAAAACCCAAGCTAGAAAAGTAATGGGTATCAGCGAAATTTCTCGTTTCGATGGCTCTCCGTTTCTCTGAAACACTATCATTTTCAAATGATTGTACAGCAGCACTCAAATAAAAGATCAGAACTAAAATTAAAGGCAAATACGCACCTGAGGCTATTACATACAAACCCTCAAACTTATTGTACCGTCATCATTTCTGAGATTCAAAGGGTGAGTGGGTGATCAGACTTTTATACGTTCCAGTGTGCTGTTGACTTAGTGGATGAAGGCTTTCATTTCCTCCAAAAAACATTACAGACGCAGTTATAATTAGTCTTTATTATAGTCTTTGTTTACTTTCCTATCTAAAGTTCTAACAACGTATATAACAGTTCTAACTTCTAAGAACAATATAGATTTTCTACACTCTGAGTTTTAAAGTCCAACCAACAAGCAAAGCAGGTGAGCTGAACTAATGTATTTCAAACTTAATTCAAATAGACCTACAACTTAAAAACTAAATTTGGTTTGGGGGTCACTCAATCTAAATGTGACTTTTTACCTCACGTCAAGGTTCAGTCAAGACATTTACTTTAAGAAGGGACTAAAAAACTCCACTGAAAAACAACCATGCAAACCGTTTCTAGATCTATAAACACCTAATATTACAGTGCATCAAAGTGACAGGCCAATCAGAGGTGAGCAAGCTGACCTTTCCCATGTGTGTCGGTGTTGTGTGTGCTGTAGGGAGAGCTGGAGAATGCCATCAACAGGGAGTAAGCAAGCAGAAATAATGACATCCATGGCCTCCACAACGATTACGCTCTGTATGCAGTTAAAAATAGCACGAGTTGATAAGGCCACATTGCCCTATGATATCCTGCCAACATTTTATACACATTGCGTAGTTCAACTGCCTAGTGTTGAAGCACGTCTTTAAAAAAGCATTGCAATATTAAATGATTACAAATGATCATTTACATTTATGCATGTGGCAAATGATTTTACCCACAGTGACTTTGAAGAGTTTATTCAAGGTATACAAACGATCAGTGCATGCGTTCCCTGGGAATCAAACCCACAACCTTTGCGCTGATAACGCAACGTTTTACCAATTCAGCTACATCGTGATTACAGAGCTCACAGTTTCTACAAATAAAAGGCAGCTGTCACAGCTCAGCTAGTTCAGTTTGATTATACTGGAAAACTGTGCGGAGGATCTTGTCTAACTCGACACGTGCTTGTCAACGTTTAGCTGCTGGACTGTATATAAAGCATTACACATCCCCCTGAAATTCCCCCTCATAGATCGATAAACTACATCCATACGTCTATCAAACTTGACTTGATAGACGCCTCCAGTTGATTGGATTACAGTTCATTGAAGCTGGATCTGGAAACCCTTGTCCACTGACGAGAAATACAGACCAATGCAACAGCACAGCACAACCAAGTACACAATAGCTGACACAAAGCGTCTTTCACTGAGGGAAAGAACACTTACTGGAAAGTTATTTGGCAAACTTCCCACAAATTGAAGAAGCTTCCATTCTTGATGTACCAAAAAACTGGAGGAAGGTAATGACTCCTGTTAAGAGACAAAAGTAGCAGAAAAAGTGTCAAAGAATAAGGAAGAAGGTAAAAGTAACAGTTTAGGTTAAAAGAGGAAAAAGAGAACATGGGCAGAAGAGGGGGGTTAAAGAAAACAGCAAAACAGCTTTTAAAAGCAATTGAGAAGCCATTAAAGAGTGACAGGAAAGAAACAGTGTACAAGTGGGATTTCTTCATAATTATGGCACTCACAGTGAAGGTCAAGTAACCCTGCAGTGGCATAATCGCACTACAGCAGTACAGAACAACCAGGGTGTGTTCTAGCATTGACACAAGGTAAAAACTGAAGAGAGGCTACATCATTTACACTATTATTATGATTGTCGTGGCTGGACATTCTGCTCACATTTTATAAAAGGGTCTATGCTAGAGTTTAATTACTTAAACGCTGAGTAACAGTACTGGTATGTTGGGTAATTATATCAGAGAGCAGCATGTAAATACATTTTGTACTGTTGTAGTTATTATATTAACATATCAAGGACACAAGAATATAATATATAGTAATACAGTAACTATCGTTATAATTTAAGATAATCCTCAAATCATATGCAGTTTATATGCGTCAACAAATTTTGCTTTAGACCTCTTGATTAGATCTTGTTGTACTATGTTAATATTTATAGTTGATGGTTGGGTTTAATTTCATCAAGGACATAAGCTGACATAAGCATTCTCAGGACTATGAAACATGCTTTTTGTTCACCTCCAGTGATATCAGCACCTCTCTGATTCGTGGGTTCCCTTTACTTGGATATAACCCTGTAGTCTACAACCCTGCATCACCCTATTCTCGTTCACCCGAAAAAGACAACTAACTCACCCTCACTTCATTCCAAACCCATGTGACTAAGTAAACGAGTAAAGAAATATTTATTTCCGAGTGTACTGTTCCTTTAAGGAGTAATTAAAAACATTTTGCTTCCAGCCCAAATGTTGTTGCAATCACTCCCCTTTAAATTAAGAAATGTATACAGCACACAGTCATTGAGTTCCTGAACCTATTCAGCAGCAGACTGCAAACGCGTCTGCGTGTTTAAGTGCGTGTTGCGAGTGGAGTTCACATCTCTACTCTAAATGACCCTGGCTCACATCCTCTAACTCCTGTCAGACATCTACTCATCCACAGCCCTCTCACCAGGGGTGGGACAAGATGTCCAGCCTCTCCTCAACCTCCAACCCCCTCCCGCGTGTTTTGGTCGGGCCCTTCAGCGCGGCCTCCAGAGAGACTTCAACATGCTGCAGAGCTCGCCGTCTCCCGTTAAAAAACACAATTAGCATGTGGAGCCACTGCTCTGTCAGCAGAAGCCAAATTTGCCGATTAACATGCAACACATGAATGAGAGGTGAGTAACTCATTCTGAAAGCATAAAGGTCGGAAAGGCTCATGTTTCCTGCAACTACAAAAACACAAGTCATCAAATACAAGCACGTGTCAATTGTAAATCTTTCAGTTGAGGAAATCGGCAACAATGACGTGTGCAATTAATGCTTTTCAATTAACTCGCTTTATTAGAGTAATTACTGACATGCATAATTGTCTGATATCTCTATTTTAATTATGCTTGCAAGGGAATAATTTACCATTGTAATAATTAGGCACATTTTAATTAGCGAGATTATTGTATACATAATGAGGTGTGCCTTCCAATGAGCTTAAATGGCAAGATATGGGAATTTTTACATCATTTTTTTTTATAACTCACCATGGAGAAAGGTATGGATTACTGTTGCTGGAAGAATCACACATTCAAATTATTCCAAACAATTCAAATAAGATATTGATATAATAATGAAAATAAAAATGTCAGAAATTGCATTTTTTATCAGTTTACATTATACTGGCTAAATATTTCCAAAATGTGTTACTTCATTCAAATCTTTGTCTTTTTCCCTCCCACACGGCTCGGCAAACTTCACACTACAATGCAGTTCAATTATGTCAAGGGTAAACTTTTCCAGCAAACTGTCAAAGTTTTCTATGAAGGCTATTTTCACATCCCTCTTAACACGATTTCAATCTGCCGAACAGCCATGGAGGAAATGGTGTACAGCGCAGCGGTGATGCTGTAGGAAGTGGGATGAAAACATCTCTTCGGCTCCCTCCGAACTTTGCATCTATGCCAATTGCATCTTTTAAGAAGTTTCTTGTTTTTTGTTATAAAACAGCCATGAAACTTCCACTAATGCAAACTCTGGACATCTGTGTGGAGCAGTTTAGGGAACTTTAAGGTTTTCAGTTGGGACGGCGTTTCTGACAAACAGCTCATCGTTCCAAATCACAGGTGGAAACACGAGCGTTTGATGGACGCTAGGAGTTTGACTTTGATGTAGTGTTGTCGCTTTGGTACGGTGGAACTGCAGTCTCGTGGGAAGTTGCGCTGAAGCTAAACAGGAGGAAATGCATGTCGAACATGCTCGGCTTTGGACAGTTGACAGCTGGCAGAAATAACGAAACGAGCACTTCAATAGGACCAGAGACTGTTCCAACACACCTTCTTCTGATGTGCCATGTTTGCTTTGTTCTTTCTTTGTAGAGTTTGTATGCTCAGAGCGGTTGAGAATGGGGAAAAACTACGAAGGATCCAACAACCCCTGAAGAGCAGACAGAAGTTAGAAGCATCAGGTGGCCTTGGAGAAGATCAGAGTGAGGAGAAGAAAAACCGGAGGGAGTGAAATATCCATGTTTTTTCATTAATTTTTCATTTTTCAGGAGTTAAAGAGATGAAAAAGCACCTTAAGTATTCATGTGTGTGTAGTGAAAGTGTGGTCGTGTGTAACACTGTCCAATGAAGATTAAACACAAGAACGATATGTGGAGAGAGACATCCATCAGCGTTCCCCTTTATCTCAGCAAACATTGCTCAGCTGGCACAATGACCCCAGGAAAAGGACAACTCTGATTGGCTGATTGCTGGTGACACAAGAAGAGGCACATGTCCCATCCTGCTGATGCATGAGCTGTAACATCAAAGTCAGCAGACAAGAGAAAATTCATTTAGTTCTTTAAAGAGCCCTTCAAAAAAAAGTCAAGCATTGGTAAAACATACAACATAATAAAATTAATTAATGTCTGACCACATGACTTTGGCTTCATTAGGAGGAATTCAGAATAAAAGTAAATTTTTCTTTGTCGTTCATATACAGTCCTCTTCATTAAAAAATCCATTAGCAAGTGAATGATTTCGATTCATAGAATGTAAGAACTTCAATTTTTGTAATGTTTGGTATAATTAAAGCATTATTTTTAACCTCTTTTCACTTAAACACGCATTGGATTTTCCTGATAATAATAATAAAAAAGTCTAAGACCTAAAAATGTAATTGCCGGATGACAGGAGAGTTTCCTGTCATGTGGCTCTTGCTCTCAGAAATGAAGAATTAGAGGCTGTCTCTGAACAGGTAATCCACGGTCAACGTGACCGGTCAACCTTAAATCCTGGTCAGATTGCAAAGCAGTCTGAGAGATACCGTGTGGCCCACACTGTGAACACTGTATGTGAATGTGTGTGTGCGTTTATGTTACTTTTATATGTTATTTTCTACTCAATGCAGATGAAGCAGTTGGTAAATGTACCGCATAATTATTTCTGTAACCCCATCACGGCTCTTTTCTTTGTATATTAGGTTTGTTAACAATTATTTATTTACAAAAAGTCAGTGCTCACTGTCGGTTCGTGGAAAGCAAGCTTTCAACCTAAAAAAATTCGTTAAAAGAAAATATTTGCACATTTTTGGTTGATGAAAGCTATAGAAATTTATCAGATATTTATTAGAAATGATCAAATGGCAAGATGAAGATAAAAGAACAGCATTATAATCAGGCATATGTCCAGACATGCCGTGAGGTAAAGCACACATCTGACATTTTAAAGAGCTGATTTAGGTGTCTGGATGACAGTGACGGCCCCAGTAAAGTATGCCAGATCAGTGAAGTACGGAGAACAGTCACCCCTGTGCCAGCCATGCGAAATTTCATTCAACACTGTTCATTCAACACTGTTCATTCAACACCGTTACCCGAGTTGCAGACACTTAAACAATGCAAATACGTGTGAAAATAACACCATCGGCAGGTGTAATTCATTCTGTCTGTGATTTCCCCATTTAAGTTTAACGGAAAGTCAAATCACACCATCTGTGCCAGGTGACCTAAATTTACAATTCCACCTCATACACACGTGCCAGTTCTGTCTTTAGCCCTTTTAACAGATCTTTTTCCTTTCCAGCTCTTTATTTATCATTTCCACTACCCCTTTATCTCATTTTTTTACTCTAATTTATTAAGGTGGTTATGTTGTATTTTAATTGAAAAAAACGATATTATGAAAAAAATTAAATTGAAAAGATCTTCGTTGTCATTCATGGGAGAAACGCATACGATTCTCTAACCCTGAACGGGTTTTTGGTGAATGGATTTAACAGACTGGAGTCGCAGAAATGAATCACTATCGGCACCACTGCTCTTCTCTTTACTCAGTAATGGCACGAATGCCACCCACCGAATCTGACTACCTCTCCCTCTTTTATTCTCACACAGTCCCTCTGTATTACCTTCTCTACTATCTCCAGCTGTGAGAACAATAAGACATTACAGGTCCATTGGGTTTCACCCTTACCAAAGGAAGAAATCAGGTACGCGTGGCCTTCTCTGAGGGGAAAGCCCTCCTGCTGCTCGCCAACGACCTGCGAGACGATGGTGGCATTACAAAGTCACGCCGAACACCTTTCTGCTTCTGCCTGTACTGAGTCATGACATTCTGACGAGCGACGCCAGGGGGAACAAACAAGAGCGTGTTGCCAATTCATTCATCAAATGCGGTTTACCCCTGTGGACTCCCGTGTGTATGAGTGCGGCTGCCTTTCTACGCCCTTCAGCCACACCAAACTACTCACCACCTCTTTGTGAATCTGATGCAGGAATAAAAGCAGGACTCTGTTCATGTGCGTGTGTGTCCTTTCCCCAAGTTGGTTTAGCTTGGGGAGGGCAGGGCTGGATTATAACACAACAACTGCTTCATTTTGTGTGTGTGTGTGTGTGTGTGTGTGTGTGTAGTACATCTATCTTTGTGTGAAGCAGTGTGACCAGTTAGACCATCAGAGTGGGGTTAGGATAAGGGGATAGAGATTGTATTGCATCAATGGATGTCTCCACAAAGGTAGCTGTGCAGACGTGTATGCGTGCGTGCGTGTGTGTGTGTGTTGAAAAGCTTGTCACACCTCCTGCATGGAGAGTGACATCAGAAAATGTCTGCTAACTGTAGGAGCTTTGTCCTCCACTCACTTCAACATCTGTCTGCTGACACAAACAACAAAGAAAGTCACACGTGTCTCTTTAGATCAGATCATAACACGGAAGTTCTTTCACACTATAGCGAGAACACATTTGAAAATCATCAGATCCACCTTCACTGTCTAGCTATATACGGACCTTCAGTATCCTATCAATACGTTTGTCATGCTGCCGCAAACTAATTTAGTCAAATACAAACATATAAACCTAAACAGGAAGTACCCAGCTAACATGTTGTAATCTTGTTAGAACATTTCCCTAATATTTCCATCGGGTAACAACAACTTCAAGCATGTTATTTTGAAAGTAATGTTCTATGAAAATTCAAAGCATCCAGTTTTTTAGACATTGTATTAACATTACTGCTTGGTTATATATAAGACATTATTCAAACTTTTTAAATGCTGTAATGCTTCTAAAACATTCCATTGATAACGCAAGAATAATGTTTTTGATTTCTATGATATATATTGTTAAAAACGTTCTGCTAACACTACTGCATAAACCTTTTTTATACACTCAATGTATTTTGTAATTTATGTATGTTTTTCAAAAGTACTATTTACTTCTTAATGCATAAAACTTTATAATGAGGGAATAATGACCGAATGCACCTTCAAGAAACAAACACGATCACTTAACACCTCGGGTGACGAAACCCTCATTACCTTTATTCTCCATTATTATAAATAATCATCCTAAAAACACCCCATAATTTTGCAGATTACAAAATTGTGCCTGATAAATGCTTCTACTTTACAAACATTAGTTAATTGCACATCCATACAGCCTGAAGCAATGCAACTGTTTTAGCCAAGCCAAATTAAACTAATGCAAAACAACTTGGAGCAGAGCAGTCAAGTGGACAGTATTTAAACAGTGAAATGAATAGCCCACAATCTAAATATGCTGTTATTGATCTACAAGACAGTCTTGTGGAAATAATAACCTACTCAAATGGCTTGACCTACTGTCTACAACCGTAAACTCAGCTAACAATTTTAGATGACGAACGTTTCCCTAACGCTTCCACATTGTTTTAATATTTTTCCCAAAAAAAAATTAGAATTTTTTTTTAAGTTCTTGGAACATTCCAGTTTTTTAGACGCTGTATTAACGTTATTGCTTGGTTTTAATTCTATTATGTTTTATAAATGTTCCACTAACTACTTACAACGCTATAACGCCCTTGATATATGTGATATATAATGTTACAATTCACATGCTACTACGTTACTGCAAGTAAGTTCGATAACCAAGTTGAGAACTTTGAGAGAATGTGAGCCAACGTTCTGAGTTCCCTGTTAGCTGGGAAGTCTGTGCTGATGAACAAATGACACGTTTATTTGCGAGTAAAGGCTGAACATACAGACATACTGAAGTGAAGAAGCCATAGCAGTGGAGTTTGAACAGTGTGAAGTTTTGAAAACTACACAGCTCGTCACTTTCAAAGTTTGAGAGAGTTTGCACAAAGTTCCAGGAAATCTGTTCTGTTAAACTGCATGACTGAGCCAGTGTACTTCCTAAAATGCTAAAGCAGCACCAGTATCACATCATCAGCGCTACATCAGTGATTTCTTCTTCTGAATTCCACACCATTCTAATACTAGATCCAAACCAACAAAATCACATGGTCAACCCACTGAGGATTAACACCACTAGATTGAAAAACGCTTATCCTCACTTCTTATCCTCTTAAAACTTACTATTCAGTACTGAGCATCACTCTCACAGACTGATAAGCATGCTGTACGGTCCACAAGCAGGGTTTTACACTTGCTAAAGATACATAATATATGATAACTGACCACTGTTTGGAATATTTGCAGAATAAGGCAAGTAACCAAACCAAACCAAACAGACAAAAAAAGAGAATGTGCAAAACAACAGGGCAGCTCAGTAAAACATTGTGTTATCGAGAGAGGTGACTCAAATCACCCATTACAACAATGACGTGCAGAAGAACAACTCGTTGAGCGTGTGCAAGAACATTGAGTTTTGAAGTGGATGGGCAACAGCTGCAGAAGATCACTCCAGGTTTCACACCTGTCAGCTAAAACCAGGAAGATGGGCACATGAGCACCATCGCTAGACAGCTGAGGACTAGAAAAACCTTGGCCAGTACTTGATCTTTGCTGCAACACACAAATTCAAGGTAGGATTTCAGAATAAACAACATGAATCTATGGACGTAGGTGCCTTGCGTCAGTGGTGCTGCGGTGTAATTATGTGGGGGATGCTGTGGGTATTAATAGGGCACAAGCAATTTTACCGAGCATCCCTTTATGATCAGCAGTCTGTTTTCTGCTGGGATCTGCCTTCAAATAAAGCAATAAGCCACTTGAGGCATAATGTTACAGTGATTTTACCCCAGACAACGGCTGTGTTCTCACGCACAACACAAATCAAAGTGCCCCAAAGACTCTTGCCGGTGCTAAATTCACTGTATTGTACTGCCGTGAGTGGCAAATTGCGTTCATAAAATGGCAACAATAGCCACCAATGTTAAACAAATAGTTTAAATTAAATTAACTTTTGCGACGAACATTTCAAATCATTCAAGCTTTTGTTTTGCACCCACTGAGAATATTAGGAACAATTTTCATGCATCTTGAGGTCTTAGATCAACCCAGTCCTACATCTTCATTAAGTACATTAACAAGAGGCATATATATGGTTGACATATAAACTACACATATTTACATGATAAACACTCTTCTATTTAGTGCTGTGACTTGGTGAAGGTTAAAGCAAAAACCTTGTTTACTTTTAAAACAGACACTTAGATTTAACTCTCTGTTTCTAAATGCTCTTTAGAAATGGCCATTTTTAATTTTCAAGCAGCTATTTTTTATACTTAAGAACTTCGTTCAGTTAAATGTCTTGCCATTCGGGGTGTCCGACGTCCAATATAGCTCTGTAATAGATAATTCTGAGGGGAATTTAAATGGGCTGCCTCACACATGCCTCTACTTCAAGCAGTGCTGTACAAATTGGTCTTTTCTGTGCCATCTAAATCGGAATGCGGGTAAAATTCCAAAACCAATCATTTTTCAGGATGGGATGCTAAACGGACCAATCAAACGTTAGCTGTGGCCAAAACCCCAAGAACTCCAACCAGAGATCAACTTCTAGACAGTTCTAGAAAAAGCCGTTGTCCCTAGTGATGCCTTTGCCATGTTGCTATGTTGGGTCACTAAAACAAACACAGCAGTTCTGAAAGCACCACAGATTCAGTTTTGGGAAAAATCAACCCAGTAATGCACAATGAACTGGGATGAAAAGAAGTATTTTAACAGAAACCCCGTCGATGTTGGATTCATGAAGGTATTCTTCA
>JAZGTJ010006234.1:0-25447 GCA_036877575.1 Botia almorhae | reverse complement strand
TTCAGACGAATTTTCACACGAATTCACACGAATGTTCCAAAACCACAAGTTTCACATCTGATCACGTTTCACATGTGCCCACGTGAATTTGACATGTGCAAAAACACCTGTGATCATATGTGTGTAAAATTTTTTCGGTGAATCCCATGTAAATTCCCATGTTTTTGCACATGTAAAATGTGTTTCATTCGTTAAGGTTTTTCGACTCTTTTCCCAGAATGATCCCGTTCCACTTGGTGATGCTAGCAGTGCAGAAATACCACACTTAAGCTTTAAAGCAAAGATTAGCATGACTAAAGAACGTCTATTTAGATTGTGATGTGCTCACTGGTCTCTGTGTGGCAATCCTTCTTCTGTCTCCCTGTTAGTAACAATAACAAAGGGGGTGTGCTGGTGCATTTTTGGATAATCTTCGTGGTTCCACAACTGAAGACTCCAGCAGTGTGTGAGGAGTGTGTGAGTGCCATTCTCAGAGACTCTGTGTTCATGAGTTTGAAGAACAGGTCTTCCGTGGGCTTCCTGCAGGGCCTTCCTGTTGACATCGACTCCATTCTTGTGAACGGTAATTTCAGCCAATCACCGCCAATGTAGCTGCTAATTGAAGTATATTGTATATATGTATATGATATATATTGTGCATATGTTTCTGGTACTATTTTTTGGTCAATAATTGCTTTCCATTGCATGTCATCTTGTCTTCCTAGTTGCTTTACGGTCAGATTACACGTCAACAGCCATGGGTGAGTCAGTCTAAATGTTTCCAACATATGTTCCAATTTAATTAGAATTTTAACTAATAAATAGGCTTGAGAAAGTTTTCCTAAATTTGTCATTTTGCCAGAATTTGCATTTTAAATAATGCTACAACCTCTTTTGGAGTATGTATGATTTATTTCTCTTGCTATTGAATGTGACTTGTGACTACAGGTGTTCCTGTAGCTCAGCTGGTAGAGCATTGCGCTAGCGTCGCAAAGGTTGTGGGTTCGATTCCCAGGGGAGCGCACATACCGATAAAATGTACTGTAAAAATGTATCACTTGAATGTACTGTAAGTCGCTTTTGGATAAAAGCGTCTGCCAAATGCCTAAATGTGACTTTATTACTTCTAATAGTTTGTGTGTATAATAGTTGCGTCTCATTTCTGTCTCATCAGGATCTCAGTGTGTGGATAAGCTATACGCAGGTCTTCCTGACGTCACCGTTCCTCTCAATGTGTTCTCCTCATGGGGCGGCTTGAGCTGCCACATCAAACTGACGAGTGCTCCAGGCTCTATCATCAGACTCACAGTGAGGAGCCTGCGCATTGAGCCCAGCGACTGCGTCTATGATGCCCTCACTGTGTACGACGCTCTGCTTCCCATGAGAGGCATGATTCTCTACAGGTTTGTCCATGAAGCAAGTAAAATGCTTTATGTCTGTCTGATATGAAAACATTAGTCTGTTTTTAAACATACAGTGCCAATTGCTCTTTTTGCTGTGGAGTCAACAAACTTTTTATGGTAAAAAATGAATATGAGACCAAAATACAGAATGTCACATTTTGTTATATGGCTGTTTCAACACCTCAGTGTTTTACCAATTTAGATGAACAGCAGTGTTTCATCCCCCTATCTTATGTGAGTTTAAGTATTGGGACACTTGGCTCACAATTGTGTTTGTAAATGATCAGCTGTGTCCTGTTGCGTTATTTGTTTACACATTAAAAGCAGAGAATGTGTAGTATCAGTTCTATCTATTGCTAAAATATTATTTCAATCATATTAATATAAATTAAATTGATTGACTCCACAGCAGAGCAATTTTGTATCAAAACTTATACAGGACACTGTATACCTTTCTCTGAGTTTTCTGCATAAAAACTGAGACAATTGCTTTGATTTGGATTATGTTTTCTGTAGGTTTTGTGAATCAGTATCGGTGCCAGTCTCACTGGTCTCCACCTCCAATGTCATGCTGCTCTCCTTCAGACTGACACAGGGCAACAAGATCTTCCGTGGACTTTTTCAGGCTCTTTTGGAGGAACGTGAGTTTATTTAATTGAATATGTACAGTATGTATATATTACTATGGTTGTAGTGTGTATGTATTATGTAATTATGAGCCTCTTTGTCTCCCCTCACAGAGTGTATGAATATGATAGCATTACCAGCTGGTCCAGGCGATGCTGGAGTGATAACCAGTCCATTCTACCCCAATCTATTGCCCCGACAGTGTTCCTGCACCTGGAAGTTTCAGGTACTGCTCCTGTAGACGAGTGTAAGATCAACAGTGTTTGTTTTTATGATTACTAGTGGGCAGAGATTGTCCACAGTAACTACATAATATATGGTGTTTTCTGCTGGGTGTTGGTGAATCAGATGTCCAGCAGTACTCTGGGTGTGGCTCTGAGGTTCCAGAACTACATACTAAAACCAAAGGACTCGCAAAACTGTGAACATGGCTGGTGGAAGGTCAATGAGATTATGTAAGTGTTGTTTTATGGGCCTCAGTTGTTTGAGTTTAAAGCTGCAACCTGTAGCTTTTGCCCCTCTACCGCCACCTCTGTTTGAAACATACAATTGCAGGTTACTTTACATACTTTTCATTACGTACTTTAAAGTCAAATGAAGCCAAACTAATTGTTCATGGAAAATCTTACCCGACAACTCAACTTCTAAATCATTATTATAAACTTAATACTGTGAACTGGGGAGACGGTTTTGAACACTGATCTGTTATGTACTTGCTCAATAACTGATTTTAACCCCAAAAAGTTACAGATTGCAGCTTTAAAGACAAAATGCATTTTTGGCGCAAAAAACATTCGTGGTGTGAAAAGTGACATGTGACCAGAAAAAACTCGATTGATTTACAGATACTGCGGAAGTTACATTGACCACTCGACCGTCTTCCGTATTCCTGCACAAAATCCTGAAGTGCTTTTCCTCTGTAGCTCAAGGAATGCCGACCAACCCTTCAGTGCCACGTACAGCAGCTACAACATCAGCCAGCGTAAGAACAATGAAGCTAAAAGAAAGGAAATATGGAACCATTCCAAACGCTCATTCATCATTCGTGCTGTAGTACATTGTGAATTACGAGCGCAGGAATAATATGTGATGTCAGTTCAGTGACTCATGGCACCCGGTGGACATCAGACTGATCTCTGGTCTTACCCTTTGTGTCGCTCTTTCTCTTCAAGCATGCCCTGAGGGTCACTTCCTGTGCAGCACAGGTCTGTGTGTGGAGAAGGCCCGGCGCTGTGACGGAGTGGACGACTGTCAGGACGAAAGCGATGAGATTTTCTGTTGTACGTTAAAATCCATCATTTAAACTAACACAAACCCAGATATAATGAGTGAGACTAAGTTAAGTCGATTTTTTATACTGTTGGTAAGTATTTTTGTAGCTTATTCTTCGCTGTACATGACTGGAAATATATAGTGGCCCCAAAATATTTGGACATTATTATTTATTATTATTAGACATTGTTATTGCATTAGATAAAATATTACATCGGATGGCATTCAATTTTAGGGAAAGATAGCACAAGCACATTTATAAGCAACACGTCACAAAAGTTTGTTAGGTTAGAAATTGTAACACAATAGATAATTCAAAACAATAAATACTGAGTTTTATATATAGTGAAAATCACCTTAAAAGTATATGGTTAGTTGGAGCTGTATTCCCAGCTAACAGGGAACGTTCTCAGAATGCTAGCTAGCGTTCTTTAAAAGTTCGCAAAAAAGTTCTTGCAGGAACATTAGTAGAACATATTTTTTAGCATTATATATCATAAATATATATATACATATATACATAACAAAAATGTTATTAAGTTGTTATTGAAATGTTATTAAAACTTGTTTATACAATGTTAAAAACTAGACGTTTTCCTCGAACATTCAAAATAATATTTGTAACATTTTTGTTACTTAATGGAAACGTTCTTAGAACCTATAATTGTTAGCTGTGTTTTTCGTAAGAATATCTTGGTATGTACAGATTTAATTTAATTTTATTCAATTTATTAATATTCAAAGTTATAACTGTTATGTCTATGTGACAGCTAAACCTCCCAAAATCTGCAGCGGCTCGTCCCCTCTGCACCCACTGTACATTTGTAATGGAGAGATGGACTGTTCCAGTGGTAAAGATGAGACCAACTGTACTCAAGGTAAATCTTTACAAAGTCAAGCAAAATTTAACCCTTGAGTTTTATCAGTTGTATGCGTAGTGATGGATGTGTTGGCTTTGCAGAGACTAGCTGTTCTGGAGTCAGTTATCAGTGCGGTAATGGCGTCTGCATTCTGAAGAAAAATGCAAAATGTGATGGCGCGCCCGACTGCTCTGACCACAGCGATGAGGATGATTGTGGTAAGTTTTAATGTTGTGACATCATAACTGAATGTTAACTAGCATGCTAACATATTGCTGGTATTATTATGATGTATTGACCTTATTGTAATGGTTAGCTAAATACCCTGTTCATTAAGTGTTATGTGTGGGTGTGTTGGAATTGAATCAGAGGGGAGTAACTGAGATAAGCTGAGCTTTGATCATGGTTCATTCTTCTTCTGAATGCTCTTAGATTTAATAGCTTTCCCTTATAACGCTCATATAAACACGCAGACCTGTTATGACTAATTTTACAGTGATTTTACAGTCCTACATAGCATGCCATTCATTTTGGATGCTTTAATCTAATATGTTCCCATATGATTTGCAGCCTGTGGCAGTCCCACCCTTTCAAAGCGTGTTTTTGACAGCGCCTCCCCACAGCAGAGAATTGTGGGTGGAGTCAATGCAGCAGAGGGGGAGTGGCCTTGGCAGGTCAGCTTACATTTTTCCGGTCAGCTGTATTGCGGCGCATCAGTCCTATCTGATGATTGGCTTATTTCTGCAGCGCATTGCTTCAGCAAAGAGAGGTAGGTACAGTTAACCGTACAGTACATACTGTTAACTAATAATGACTTTATATAGTCATTATTTTTATATCGTCTATATATAGTCGTAACGTTTTTTAATTTAATCCCGTGTGATGTCATATGTTTTTAGGTTGTCAGATCCACGTCAGTGGATGGCTCATCTAGGCATGCTGAATCAGGGCAGTGCCAAGCATGTGGCTGAGATCCGTCGCATTGTGGTGCACGAATACTACAATGCAAGAATTTTTGACTATGACATTGCCCTTGTACAGCTGAAGAAGGCCTGGCCCATTACTCTAGAGCAATACATTCAGCCCATCTGCTTGCCTGCCCCTTCCCAGACCTTCAGTGAAGGGCATCGCTGTTGGGTCACTGGTTGGGGCTACCGTTCTGAACAGGGTAAGGATCCTCTTAAAAAAACTGAATGTATAAGGATGCTTTTGGATTGTTCTTTTTAATTAAAGCAGCAATCCATCATTTTCGCCTGTCTATAGCCATCTCTGAAACATAAAATTGCAGGTTACTTTACATACTCTTTTTGCGTATATTGAACTCAAATGAAGCCAAACTGATTACACACATGATTAACACATTACTACATGACCCACAAAATCCAACCTGGCAGCTCAAATGATAAATGATAAATTATAATCGTTGTAAGGGAAGGAGACAGTTTTGTACACTGATCTGTTATGTCCTCGCTCAGTAACTGGATTTTGTTTATTTTTAACTGGATTGATGCATTGCAGCGTTAACGATCCATTATACAATATAAAACGGCTGGATTATTTCCCTCCTTATGCTTAGATAAGGTGCTACCAACAGTCCTGCAGAAGGCGGAAGTTGGCATTCTAAGCCAAAGTGAATGCAAGAGAAGCTACGGCCCCGTGTCACCCCGCATGCTGTGTGCTGGCGTGGCCTCTGGAGAACAGGATGCCTGCCGGGTGAGAGAAGATAACAGGCATTGGACTGGATCCTGCCTTATGAACCAAACATAAGCTTAGTCTCTGGTTTCTGAACATTATTAAGGCACTTTTTTATTGCATAAGGTGAGCTGTGTCTTTAGAGCTGTCTTTCGTTTATATAACCATTTTTGTGATTGCAGGGGGACTCTGGTGGGCCTCTGTCCTGTCAAGCACACACAGGCGGTCGCTGGTTTCTGACGGGCATCGTGAGTTGGGGTTCTGGCTGTGGCAGGCCAAACCTTCCTGGAGTTTACACCAGAGTGGCCAAGTTCATAGACTGGATCCAAAGACATGCCGACACAAAATGATGAAATGCACAGCCAAGCATATCCATCTAATGAACCAGAACGAAGCACAATCTTAAACAAACAAGGCTGTTTTCTCCAAAACAGCTGTTCCAAAGCAACATTGTGGTTATTTACTGGTCTTGCTAATCATGTTGCACCATTACAGTTTATTTGTCTTGAACAACAAAGCTGTTTGCTGTATTTTTTGTAGTTGGAAATCTGTTGCTTGCTGTATTTTTTGCAGTTAGAAATCTACGTATAAATTCTGACATCAAGGAAAGTATTTCAGAAAAAGAACATATTTATACTTCGTAAAGTATTTAAACTAATATTAAATATTATTTCATTCGGATTTAATAGTTATATTCTAGAATATACAATAACAAGGCTATAATATTAAGAATACAAATATTAATTTATTAGACTTTACAGTAGTAATATTATTTACTAATTTCTAAATACAATGAGACAGTGGCATTATTATCCTATCTTTAGATTGTACATAAACAAACTGTGTGTACAGTAATTGCTCTAAGTCCAAAACACACACACACACTTCAGTCATTCAGAAGTACTTTAATAATGATAAAATATCCCAATCTAGACCAAGAGTCGTTAAGTAATCAATACAGTGTGGAGCACGCTGGGATATTGGGTCCGCTTTGTTCTCAGGCTGAATGCCTCGCTGGCACGTAACGTGAGACACGGGGAAAACAACAGGGAAATATTTAATCCACAGTGATTCTTGTTAAGCAACTATTTTAGCTATGCGCCATTGTTTTTAATCCACACTAGACGGACCGGTATAATGATACATTCCTCTCTGCGATTAATTTAATGATGTCCTAATCAGGTAACATCAGACAGCCCATTGTTGGCCACGGCACACGCACACGGGAGAAGTTTGCCCACAATTTCTGTCGCACGGATGGCTGTGCGGATTGTACCTGCTCATAGTGCTCCCTTTGTGCCGCGGTGCATGCTGGGTCCCGTGCAGCACCTGTTCACGGAGGGATACGGAGAGCGAACGCTCGCAGCACCAGACCCGCTCAGGTCGGGTTTCTCCGGGTATCAAAGGAGTTATCGCACTAGATTTCCGGTCTAATTTCTCTGCTCAAGCTACAGTTCTGTATCGCTGCAAAGGAGCCGTAAGAGACCTGGCAATGAGGACTTTTCCTAAAAACAGAAGGTGCGAAGTTTACAGCGTGTCTGGTTTAGGACCCTGCGCCCCCGCTGGTTCACCTGCACAGGTAGAGACTTCCATCAGTCTCCGCGCTCACAAGCACATCGGACGGAGCTAATGTAACTGTATGACGGTGATGCTTTATTACCGCTGTTGGTCTCCGTTAACTTTTATTGTTATTAAATATAAATGCGTTTATTGTTTATTGTTGTTTTTTTTAGGGCGCATAGACGTTTGTGTATGCTGTAACAGAAATGATCAAGCGCATTTCGGATGCGATAATCACCTTAAACTTTTTAGTTAGTCGAGTGGGCTGCCTGTGTCTAAATGTCAGCCTGGAGGGTCTCGTTAATATCCTTGTCAAATTGATGGAGTGCTACACCGCTGAGAGAGGCCGTGGGAAAGCGGACCCTCAAGTTACGCTTTGTGCGACTCCACGGGGGAATCCCACCAGGATATCCTAGTTCCACGACCCCTTCCTCCTTATGACAAGATGTTAATAATGATGCTGAGGAAACCAGTTACATGCTACATATTGCTTATGGCATGATGATAATGTCGTAAAAACGATCTTACCTCGAATACTTAAACCCAGCAAACAAAAACCGTTCCCATAAGATTAGTTTTGTTTCCCGTTTGGTTGTTTTTTAGGAACCAAATAGTAACGTTCTTAAGCCCCAAAACGTTGCAAAAAAGTGTTTTTAGACAACCAAAAAAACGATCGTTCCCCAAAGGTTATTTTTTACTTCATTTCACTTTCATTTATTTTTGCAATAAAAAAACGTTACCAGAACGTTATGGGAACCGAAAATCGTTAGCTTTGTAAATAATAGTGTCAGCAAATGATGTTGAATCGAGAGTATTCGGACGTATTCTAAACGTTTTCTTAGCAGGACTTTGTGGCAAAGCCCATCCAGACGTCAAACGCAACTAACAGCGAGACACAAGCTGGGTCTGACATCAAAAGCCCGGGGGGCAAGAGAGCAGATTGCGGGGCATGGAGTAAGTGGGCGCTGAGAACTGCCCCCCTTCTCACACTCACGGCTGCCATTGCACTGACGCTTCATTTACTTGCATGTAAGTTAAGAGCCTCTGCCGCAGAGGAATGCTGTGGTAATGATTGGGTATGTTCCATAATACCTAATCAAGCCTCTTGTCCTTAGTATTTTATTTTGTTGTGCTGAATAGGATATATGCTTATACCCTGTACTGCTATGATATTTGCTTTATTAACATATACAAAAGATTTGAACACTTTTGGACACACAGTTTACATTAAAAAAATGTGTAAATATCGTCGCGTTACATATGAGATATTAAACCAAGTGACCTCTTCACTCAGAACTCTGCAGAAACTTTTAACAATCTGATCTAAAGGTTATTTTAGGTGTCTGTATGAAGTCAGTTCCCCTCAAGTTCACGCAGGTGTCCTAGCACAGTAAAAATAGGTGTAGTTTACGCCTAACAACACGTTTCACAAAGTTTAGAAAAAGGGGGTTTAAAAAAATTCCAAATACGTTTTGTCTTAATTTTGTGAAACCTTTCTGGAAAGTTTTACTGTGGGGAAAAAAAGGTTAAAAACGTTTTAAAATGTGAAACTTAACATTTTAATGAATTTCTGTTAAAAATAAAAACAAAACACTTTCAGATTTCTTTAATGAATTTGAGTGACTTTTGGTGTTTTGGTTGAAGTACCATTTTCTTTGTGGTATTTCAATGTTATCTCATCTTTTATCATCACAAGTTCTCTTGTGTCTGTAGCCTCTTCATCTTCCTCAGTGTTCTACCTCGGAGGAAGTGTTGAGTTCTCCAACCTCAGCTTCTCCCCAGACCTGGCCGACCCGACGTCTACACAGTTCCGCCTTCAGTCTCAGGCGCTAAGCCATTACGTAAGCATAACCATACATAACAGTCTGTCTGTGCCACTTAGCAACAAAGCCGGTTTCTCCGTGATCTCTCCGGAATGTGGCCGATCTCCAGAGACCACTCAAGGATGAAGCTCACCACTGGCACTTTTAAACGCAAGGTCCGCCAGAGCTACGGGTCCAGTGGTGTGCTCGTACCTCGTTGTCGGCCTTTTAAATGTAAAGCAGGCTCTCAGCATGGCCCTTCTGAGCCTTCGGCCGCTTCGTGGCCCTCTTAAATGTAAAGCCAGCTGTAACCGGAGCTGACTTGGTGTGAGGCGGTGTGGTGAGACTGGCCCCCAGAGGGCCGCAGCTTTTCAGTGGTGAGGACAAGAAAACTGTTTGTGAGAGGGACAGAGCCCGGGCAAGCTGAGTGAGAGGAAGAGCTGTCCATCAATACAAACATTGTCTGTGGGCTTCCTCACTCACAATTAGATGCTCTGTACCTCCTGGCTGAGAGGCTGCAGCCAAACGAGAGAAGAAAGGTAGACCAGGGGACATAGTAGGCCAGGAGAGAGAGCGAGAGAGAGAAGGTAAAGATGTAGGACACAGAGAGAGAGAGAGAGAGAGAGAGAGAGTGAACTGGAGTTAAAGCACACATGGGCCAAAAGGAGCAGTGTGCCAGTATCATGGGAATGGTTGGCATTTGTGTCAGTATTCGGCACCAAATTAGTATTTTGGGGGAAAGATGGGGCAAATGGCCAAGCCTCCCAGCAAACGGGAAATGTTCTCAGAACGTTAGCTAATGTTCTGTAAAAGTTATTTTAAAGTTATCAAAAAATGTTCTTGCAGTAATGTTAATAGACCTTTTTTTAAAGGTATATGTCATATATAGAAGTGTCATTCTTAATTAGTTATTGGAACATTTAAAAAATTAAGAAAATAAGTTTGAAAAATGTTCCAAAACCAAGCAATAACGTTAATACAATGTTTAAAAAACTGGATGTTTTGAACATTCCTAAATCTTTTAAAATAACATTTTAAATCTTTTGGTTACTTAAGGGAAACTTTAAAGAAATGTTCTTACAACCTAAAATTGTTAGTTGGTAATACTCTGATTAGTCGTAATATAACCAGTGTTACAGGTAATCCTGTTTAATAGTCAGTAAATGGGAAAAGGGATGTGCTACAAGTGTGTGCCCTTGCTTATGAAAGACAGTCTAAGCCCACTACCCGCCCACTCCCTCTCACACTTCAGCATGACATTGAGTCCCTGACAATGATGCTGTTGTTACTCAAAGCTCTTGTTGCTCAAAGCCAATCGCAGAAGAACGGCGCTTTTGTGCCAAGGCTGCAGGTCTTGCCCAGGCCACCGATGTCTCACCTTCTTTAGTGATGTCACACCCGCCATGGCTGTGATGTCACCATGATGCCCTAAAATGCTGTACATACCACAAGAAAAGAAAACAGGCGGAAACGTTGCCTTGGTGACCTTGGTCAGTGTTATCGCTGGTTTGTTTACAGCATGCAAAAATAGAACAGTGGTCAACAGAAATAGAATGACTGATCGTTGTATCATTGTTTTTATGGTGTGTTTTTGTCATCTCTTCACTTTCTGTTGGTTTATGTGCTGTTGCCATGGATATAAGTTCTCAGAGTTGTATGATTCATCACCATGGAGGTCCTATTACCAACACTCAGGAATTATTGCATTTAGGTGAGTCTGTATAATAATCACACACATAATGTTTTTGAAATGTTCTCAAGCTTTATAAAGTATATCAAAGTTACCTTAGCCATAACCTGCACTATTTCTGTCAATAAACTGGGTATTTGCAAAAATAAATGTGTACTGACGATAAACTATTATTAAAAACTGTTATCAACTATTATTGCCAAACTGTATTTTTTGACTTTTAAAAAAGGAATATTCTGGAAGAGGAACAGACAAGAAAATTGTTTTTATTGCTCAGTTTGTAGAATCAAATATATAATGTGTGCAACGCACTTATAACAAAAGTTTACAGGGTAAGTGTATAGGACCACAAATAAATCTTGAAAGTATTTTTTTGTGGTACGTTTCATTGTTTATCACCTGCAATATTGCTGAAATGTAATATTAGTATAATAATTAAATGGGCGACTTGAACAAAATTATCATACGGACTGTAGTTTAATGTGTAATGTCAGTTCCGCTCTGATGGGGTCAATCAAGGTCATCTCGACCAATCTCCTGATTTTTCTGGACAGTAAACTGGACCATAGTGAAAGCCTTATTACACAAACTGCAGACAGAAGCATTTGCTGTGTATATGTCAGAATATATGCTGTTAACCCATTCTTGTGTTTCCATAACTGAAAGGTTTCTTCAAACCCGTAGATATCTGATTATATTGTTAAGTTACTGTATAGACTTTGCCATCTTGTTAAAAGTCATTTGTCCTGTTGACAGTGAAGGAGTGGAAGGTCTGTGTGTCTACTACTGGAGTAAATTCTCTGCTCCTCCTCTTGTTTCTGATGAAATCCGGAAAGTCAACCCGGCCCGACTGCAGCGCCGTCTACCTGGAACCAACAAGGTTCTCTTTAGCAAGAACGAGGAACGCTACTACTTGGAGAAGGATGAGGACACACTACGTCTGCTGGGTAAAACAGCATTTCCCATAATCCTCTCTGTTTAATGTATACCTATTTTTTACGTATGTTTCCATGTCTGCAGGTCTGAATCCAGATGATGTTGGTGATGCTGATGACGACGATGACGAAGATTCGGATGACAAGGCGGAAAAGATAAAGAACCCAAACTCTTTGCAGAGTGGCAAGTGGCAGTTGGGGCTACAGGGTACAACCATAATACACTGTAAAGCCTGTGAAGTTTACTCAAATGATTAACGAGCAGTGACTCGTTTGATTTGCCAGACTTTGATTAAAAAAAGCTTCTTTATCCTCCATGATGCTTCTTGTACCATGAGAGAAGAAAAAACAAATAGGCCACAAGTAGGTAAGGCAATTCAGATGCAACCACGTCCCATTAATCTTCTGAGTAAACTTAGTAGTAGTCACTCAAGCCAAGCAGGTTTTACAGTGTACTATCTCTACTAGCTAGAGTTTCCATCATGAAAACTCCTCTACAGTCATTCTTTTAATTGCAATCTTGATCCATTCATTCTGATTAGCTCTTGTTTCCATTTGATAACAGCCATGTCTTTTGACCTGTACGCTAAGTATGGAAACAATCGCACCCTGAGTCTCGTGAGTCCGAAGAAGCCGTACTATCAGTGGAGGCTACGGGTGCCGTCCGGCCATCTTGTACGGCTGGACATTCTCACCCTTCAAGGGGCGACGCCGGGTAGCTGCTCCGCCAACAAGCTGTCCGCGTATGACTTCCTGCTGCCCCTTCAGAACAAGATTATCGCCAGGTTAGCGTGACATCTGTGGGAAGTCGGTTGAATGATTTGTCCGTTTGATTGGTTCTTCATGGTCACTCTGTCGTAGTCATAATAAGCAGCTTCAAAACATCCAAACATCTTCTGTCATGTTCTCAGATGGTGCGGCCTTCCGATATCAGGAACGACTCCTGTGATGAAGCTGACGTCGTCCGGGAATGTCATGCTGGTGACATTTTCTTTCAGTCGGCAGAGGCAGGGAGCCATTTTCAAAGCCTATTTCCAGGCTATACCCAAAACTGGTGTGTGAATTAGCGGTCGGCATAAGACGCTCCCCTTTAATTCATTATTCCGCTCAAATGTTTGGAATTCTTTGGTGTCACTGTTTCTCTATAGAGTGTGGCGGTTTCCTCACTGCATGGAACGGCACGGTAACGTCCCCTTATTACCCCGCCTACTACCCTCCAAATGTGGATTGTAACTGGAAAATCAGGGTGAGCTCAGGCTAACGGCTTTCCCATGAGTCTCCTTGCTGGTGTTGACATGCATGCCCTATGAACCCTATTCAGAGATCTGGGATGCGCCCTCTTTGAGCTTGGGACTGCGGGGTGGGCCGCTGCTTTGTGTGAGAGTGCATCCTTTGAGAATCCGGTTTCTTTTTTTAGGCTCCGTTGCCGGGATACCTTCTCTCCGTGACTATTGTGATGCTGGACATTCAGGATTCGCCCGCCGCCAGCACCTGTGAAAAAGACTGGCTGGAAATAGGTGGTGTCAAGTAAGTGCTACGTCTTTCATATGCTAATCGATAGCAAACACAGTGTGCTTACCTTAGTATGAAAGCTGACCGTTAAAGTGCACTTGGTATATGATACGTCATTTGATGCATAATTGCATGTATATTTATATGCATGTTCCCAGCTAACGGAAGTTCTCAGAATATTGGGAATATACATAAACATTCTGTAAATGTTGCTTTCAAAGTTACCAAAAATGTTCTTGTAGTAAACATTCAAAGAATGTTTTTAAACATTATATGTCATATATTAAAACAATATTCTTAGATTGTTAGTGGAACATTTTAAAAAGTTAAAGGATAACGTTCTTATGATCAAACCGTAATGTTAATGCAATATCTAAAAAACTGGATATTTTGAACCCTGGAAAAATCACATTTCTAACATTTTTGTTACTTAATGGAAATGTTGGGAAAACGTTTCTACAACCTAAAATTGCTAGCTAAAACGTCTTTAATATGCTAATTGCTAGCAAAAACAGCATGCTTACCTTTGTATGAAGCTGACGTTAAATAGCCTTTGGTTTATGATACGCCATTTGATGCGTATAATTGCATGTATATTTGAATGCTTGATTGTGCATGCATCTCTTTTGACGTGCATAGAAAACAGACATACATACCTCTGTATATATGTTTCTGCATCTCCAAAGGCTGTGTAACCCCATTGGCGACAGCAGCAGAAAGAGAATCTATTCTTCCCCAGTCCTGTTGCACTTTCACTCGGATGAATCTTTGACTCACAAAGGTTTCTACCTGATCTACAGAGCCTTCTCTCCTGAAAGCAGTGAGTGACTTTAATAACTATGTTTAACTTTTATTTTGGACAGTGAGTTAAACATGTGCCTTTTGATGGGGTCATAGTGGAATGGATTTCCATTTGTGCAGGTTTAGATTTTGGTACAATAATTTTGTGTTCTGTGAATTTTCATTCTGTTTCATTCTAATTAATGCTGGTTTTTCAGCTAACAATTTTAGATTGTAGGAACATTTTCCCAATGTTTCCATTAAGTAACGTTAAAAGCATTGTTTTGAAAGTTAGAAGAACATTCCAAACTTCCAGTTTTTTAGATGTTGTAGTAATGTTAACTAACTAACCGTAAATTGTGTTAAAGTGTCTTCAGAATATTTTTTTTATATTATTTTATTAATTATTAATTAATTATATTAATTATTAATATAATATTAATATTATTTAATGATTATTAATCAAGCTGTGTCCAATTAATTAATGTTGGGCAATTATTATGAAAATTAATAATAATTAAATGTTTTTGTTACTTAATGGAAACATTAGGGGAGCGTTCTTACAACCTAAAATTGTTAGCAGGGTCACTGCATAATTGCATATTTTTTTAAGTGATTATGTCAAAGCAAGAATGAACATGTCTAATGAATAACGAGGGTTCAATGTTCCACTATGTAAGCATGTCCCAGACAGTTCCGATGTGGAGACGGCAAGTGTATTCCTCTCAGGAAGGTGTGTGATGGAGAGAAAGACTGTTCGGATGGACGGGACGAGGCAAAATGCAGTAAGTTTGACATTTTTTCAGTTTTATTTATTGTTTGTCTTTTACAACCTCGTTCCGCTTTGCTCTCGCCCTCAGACACGTGTAAACCAGGAGAGGTTTACTGTAATGGGCAGTGTAAACCACACAGCCAGTGTAACACACAGTTCATGTGTGATGACAGCGGTGAAGAGGCGAACTGTGGTAAGTGTGTTTTATCCAGTTAAAACACATAATGCAGCACAAGTTCACACACACTCTTGTTTAACTCGTCTGTTTGTCATTGCCTCAGATGTGTGGAGAGAGTTTGTGGTGGTAAGCTGTGCCTATGCTCTGATGTGTGTGTGTCTGTGTGTGTGTGTGTGTGTGTGTGTGTGTGCACTTGTACATCTATCTTTATAAGAACAAGTGTGACCAGTTAGACCATCGGTCAGTGAGGACAAAGAGAGTAAAGTGAGGACATTTTGGCTGGTCCTCACGTCTCACTTTTTGACACCCCCTCCTTTCAAAGGGCTATTTTAGGGTTAAGATTTGGTTTTAGAGTTATGGTTAGAATTAGGTTAAGGTTAGGTTTGAAGTAAGGGTTAGGCAGTTAGTTGTGATGGTTAAGGTTGGGTTTGAAGTAAGGGTTAGGCATGGTTAAGGTTAGGTTAAGGGGCTACAGATTTAGTTGTGTCAATGAATGTCCACGCAAAGATAGCTGTACAACATGTGCATGTCAGTGTGTGCATACTTTAGTCAGTCTTCATTCTTTGTGTATTCTTCATTTGCCCATCTGTTAGGAGGTAAATGCTACCATGTGTGCCCAAACAAAATCTGCCTCCCCAAGTCATCAGTGTGTGATGGAATGATTGACTGCAAAGACCGTAGCGATGAACTCAATTGTACAAGAGCTTGTGAGTAAAGATCATTTCATTTCGGGTCTTGTTGTGCATGCATATATTTATGTATGCATGCATATATTTTCTGTATCAGTATTGTAACAAGCAATGTATGAAAATAAACAGACCTTCCATTTATTGTGGTAATAAAGTGACAATGAAACACAATGACAGTCAGTCTTCTGCAACTGCAAACTGTTATTATTTATTTAAACATCAATTTTTGGTGCTGTGCTCTTTTTTTAAGATACTGACACTACAAAGCATTAGCAATTAGCTTCTATCCCAGCTAACAGTTTTCGGTTGTAAGAACATTTCCTTAATGCTTCCATTAAGTAACAAAAATGTTTTTTGAACATTTGAACACAGTTTTTAGACTATTATAATTTATGTTTAATTATAGAATGTTATTCATTTTTTATAACGTTCCACTAACAACTTAAGAATACTGTTTTTGATATGATAAATTTAAAACTTTTAAAAACGTTCTACTAACATAACTGCAAGAATGTTTTTGATAACTTAAAGAACTTTTAAAGAACGTTCTGAGAACATACCCTGTTAGCTGGGATCGCTTTAAAAAGTAGTGGACACCACAGTGTGCCCCACTGTGGAGCGTTTTAAGTTAACGTTTTATGAACATTTTATGCCCTGATCCTCTGCAGTTCAGAAGGGTTGCTCTGCCAGTTCTTACAAATGTGCCAATGGAAAATGTTTGAGTAAGATCAACCCGGAATGTGACGGCATCAAAGACTGCAAAGATGGTTCGGATGAGTTGCGCTGCGGTGAGCATGAGTCCGGCTGCAAACATGCATCCTTTACACTCTGTGATGTCACAAATGCAACAGCCTGCTGTGCACAAACCAGTGGAGCATATGTTTATTACTATGTTGTGCCTTGTATGTCACTGATTCAAATTCTCAGCAGATCATGCAGTGATTTTTCTTGTATTTACACATTGCAATAAAGATTTTAAGGGATTTATCATTATAAAAGATGATGCAACACGTAGCCAGTTCCTTAGTGGACCGTGTGTATGTACTGCAGTTGCTATGGCTTCATTTTATTACACACAGATTAGTCTATGTAGAAATTCATGACATCTCAACTGGCATGAGTCACATGACGGTGCTGTGCTGGTAATGCAGGCTGTGGCACGCGGCCCAGGAAGAGGGCAAAGATTGTGGGTGGAACAGATGCCCAGGCGGGCTCATGGCCGTGGCAGGTAAGCCTTCAGATGGAGCGCTATGGCCATGTGTGTGGGGCGTCTCTGGTGGGCAGCCGTTGGCTCGTCTCTGCGGCTCACTGCTTCCAGGATTCGGATGCGATCAAGTGAGAGTTTCTTACTTGAACATATATATACAATGTGTTTGTCAGAATATGACACTACAGGTGTAACGTGAGCATGTGTTGGCAGATATTCTGATGCACGATCGTGGAGGGCGTACATGGGCATGCGGGTCATGAACACTGTCAGCAACGCCGCAGCCACCAGGCAGATCCGTCGCATTGTCTTGCACTCTCAATATGACCAATTCACCTCCGACTATGACATCGCCCTTTTAGAACTGAGCGCCCCCGTCTTTTTCAATGAGTTGGTACAGCCCATCTGTGTGCCCGCCCCCTCTCATGCGTTCACTTCCGGAACCAGCTGCTTTGTCACTGGATGGGGGGTTCTGACTGAGGAAGGTAACACAAACTTTAGAAAAATGTTCTGAACAAACAATCGGTTATTGTTGCATAGCAGCTGATGCCAGAAAACTTGACCCACTGTCTCTTAACCAATCATCTCTGGCCACACCTGCTGAAAAAAATACCCAGGATGCCCTTTCAAAATGTGAAAGTCATGCTTTAGATATGCTGCCTGATATTTGTATTTGCCATGGTAACCATACAGTACCCACTGGTAAAACCGGTCCTACAACACATGCTTGTCTGATAAATAAATGCTTGTCAGACATGACAGATGTTAAAGGAATAGTTCCTCCAAAAATGTAAATTATGCTATAACTTGCCCTTAAGGCATCCAAGGCTCATCAAATCTCTGGCTCTTCCCAGCTTTATAATGGCAGTGAATAGTGCCCGAGATTTTGAAGCTCCAAAAAGAAGATCCATTCATCATAAAAGTGACCCATATAACTCCGGTCGGTTCATAAATGTCCTCCAAAGTGAAGCAATATGTCTGTAAAAGACAACAAGATTTTCTTCATTTAAGAAAAGCTGTTGTGAGCAAATCATAAGTTTATTCGTTTTTAGGTGAGCTGGCCACATTGCTGCAGGAGGCAGCGGTTAACATCATCAGTCACAACACTTGCAATAAGATGTATGACGATGCGGTCACTCCCAGAATGCTTTGTGCCGGGAACGTTCAAGGAGGAGTGGATGCTTGTCAAGTGAGTGCTTACTCGTTCCCTGTGTATGTTTGAATGTTAACGTTTATTGTTTATGCATTCACCTCTGTGTCCACACAGGGAGACTCTGGAGGTCCCCTTGTGTGCCTGGAACGTGGGCGAAGGTGGTTTCTAGCGGGCATTGTGAGTTGGGGTGAGGGCTGCGCCCGACAGAACAGGCCTGGAGTTTACACCCGCGTCATTAAGTTCACAGACTGGATTCACCAGCAAACGAAAGGCCAGGTGTGACGCACACACGCATACCTTTACCAGAGAATGGGTGACATCATCATTTGCCCACAGTCAGTTGCATGTGATCAACGGGCTCCAGCCCAGCTCTCATGATGCCCAGATTCACGGCAAACATCATCGCCTCTGGGAGAAATTTTCCCTCAATTCCTGTTGCTTACCCTTTGGAATTCTCTGCCCACGTTCTTCCAGCAACTTCACTGCAGGCTGGAATTCTTTATATCCCAAACTCTCAAGAACCATCTAAAAACCAACTGCGCTCTCTAATGCCCCCACACTGGACTTTTGGGTAGATATTTTAACAGGTTAAAGAGGTGTGTGATGTTATTTGAAGCAGGAAGTTCACTTGGTGAGACATTTTGTGTTTTTGCATAGCATTCATTCATATATTCATGTTAACTGTAATGTTTTTTCATCGTTTTAGGATATTTTAAACCATCCACTTTATGTACTACATTGTACATTTTATTGTCCAATTTAAATTTGTCCAACTGTGAAACTGGTTGAAAAAGGGTCAAATATTCATTTTAATCCTTTTTTATTATTTCTTTTGTATTTCATGTGATTATTTTTACTGTTGTGTGATTTGATTGTTTTTGTTGTCACTCACAACTGATTTTTAGCCAAGGAACGCGTTTCCATTGAGGGCTTGCAACGCCAAACCCAAAGACTCCCTCTGCTGGTTGTGATGTGACACTACAGCTTACTGCTCAGTACTCTCTAGTTAAGCACACGTTATGTTCTGTATTAACGACGACCAGATGTAAATGTAAAAAATGGGAAACTGTTGATATACTGTTATATTAGTCAAATTAGAACTATATTAAAAAGAGGTGCTACATAATGTCATTAAATACGTCTATATTATTTCAGTTTTATTGAAATTGGTCTCTGTTTCATACTAAAGATCATTTTTCTTTTGGTGTCCCGTGTCGCTAGTCATCAACAACATGTAAAATATGTATTTTGATGCACGAAAATCTATTGACCAGAAATCGAAAAAAGGTATTTTTCCTCTATCAGTTACTAACATATTAACTAACTAATTGACCTTCGTCAGATCATATCTTTTATTTTGCTTTCTTAGCGTTTAAAATTTTCATTTTTCTTTATTTCTTTGGTTACTTTTTTAACCTCTCCAATAGCCTATGAAAAAAATTCTCGCTTCGTGAGGCTCTACCCTTCCAGTGATTTCAAGGGAGGGTTGACTTAACACACCTTCGGATTTACCGTAATAAGCTTGTTTATTCGTTATGTGACTGATGTGCAGTCTGTGATGGATGGAGGAGAGGAACTACACCGGAGCTGTGCAGTACATCTGGCCCTTGTAGGTCACGTCAGTCGCGCGGAGTGGGTGTGTCAATGAGCGTCACGGAAGCTCCGGTGGCGGTGGGAATTGAATAAATCCCAGCCCGCAGTCATAATGGGCAAGAGTGTAACTGGAATGCAAGCCTGGTCCCTCTGCAGCAACACTTAATATCCTCCGGACATTACTGAAGTTGTTTGCAGTCCACGTGAAACGAGGGTTTGATGAGGAGTTTGGTGTTGTAAGGTGAATTGAATCTCTGGAGTATTGGATCTGCACTGTTTGCTATTGTAGGTGTTGATCTCCAAGCAAGGAACCTTCAACCAAGAGCAGGAGAATGCTCGATATATTATTTTTGATGATATTTGGACTGTCAGGGCGTGTTCTGGCAAAAGGTAAGTATATTTTTAACAATAAACTATTAGAGTTTTACACGTATTTAAAATGTGAATTATTTTAACGGTTTCAAATAAGCGTTGATCCCTACGCAACCAAAACGAAAGGTCTGCGCAAAATGCGCAAGGATGTGCGTGTCCGACGTGCGTAAAAGATGCGTAAAAATTCCTATGTGCTTACTGATGATACATAAAGAAAACAAACGCAACAAGAATTACGCCCTAAATCAGACGTGATCGTTTCTAGGGTTTGTGTTATTCTCGGACAAGTTGTTTAGATAACGGAGACCTCTCTGCTCTTACTTGGCATCCGTCTTGGCCCCGGTTAAATCAGAGAGGGCGTTATTTCCTGCGCCTGATCAGTTTGTGAGCTGGAAGTTAATATATAAATGACTGCGGGGTCATGACCACCGTAAGGAAACTTTCGAGCAGGCAGGAACCAGCCCTAATCAGTGTGTTATAGCTAAAACAGACCCACAGGGAGGGAGGAAACGGGGTGAACCCATGTACTGTACACAGTGCGTGATTTCTGCGTGTGTTTTATTGTATTGGTTTAGCTCACTACTCGCATCACAGGATGGGAAAACGATTAATGGATAAACTCGTTTTAAAGATATTTCCTGCTTAAACAAAAGCATGCAGACAGGCGCTCGTTGTGGCTAAATATTTCAAACACTGAAGAAAGGCTTATTACAATATTGAATATCCCTAATGCTTAAAACATCAGAGCAGATTTAAAAACAAATGCAGCGATTGACTTTTATGAATTATTTTATTAAGCTAATGCTAAAATATAGTGTTTTCCGTTTACTTTGTTCATTGTAACAGTTTACAACAGAAAACAAACGCTTTTGACTACGATGTTTGAGAATATTCATGCGTTTCCAACGAGTTTGAACAGACTAACTATTTTTTCACTCCTTTTGGAAATTTACAAAGACATTTATTTTCAGAAAACAACAAAGACACAGTTAAATGCACCGATTTCAGCTCGTTTCCACGCATATTTAAAGACCCTTTCAATTGCACCCAGTTCAATTCAGTCGCATGTGACCTCCGCAAATATTTAAACCTATTTATTTAGGTCTTTATTCATTTGTGTCACAGTTCTTTCTTCTTTGTTTTAATCTTTAAACTGTAACCTTTCTTGTTCTGGAAGGTTAGCGTGTAATCAAATATGACGTGAAAGGTTTTGTTGAAATTGGCAGGTTTTAACCCTGTAATTAGTGCCAGAAGCTCTTGTTGGGGGTTTGTGAAACGGAACCATAGCGTGTGGACAGGCTGATAACGAGCTCGTTTAAATCGGTGTGGGAAAAAGTGCTTGACTCCACTTCCTTTTTCACTGGCCTACCACAATACCATTATGATGTATAGACGGCCCATGGCATCCGCATTATGTATAAATGATGGAAAGGAAATGAGGCTATGCGTTTTTAAAGCGATAAACAATGCTGACAGCGGCACGCACTGCAGAGGTGCCGTTTGCATTGAGACGGGGCGAGGTGATGGCCTGTTTTTTAATTGAATTTTATATGTTCCTTAACCCAGTAACCCAGCACCCAACAAATGTCGTTTTTTAACATAAAAAAACTGGAGTAATCTAAAACACGCATTAGTGTATTCGGTACATTAACAGAGCGGTAGCCTTAATAAATGTGATAGCAATTTGCATATTACCAAAGCTATTATGACACACCACTAACCAATGTCGTAAACTTAATAACTATAATATAACTATATATAGTTTGTAACTATAACTACAGCTGCCTGTACAATTATTCAATATACAGGATTCCCAGATGACGTTCTCAGAACGTTGGCTAACGTTCTCCAATGGTTCTATCAAAGTTATCAGAAACTCCTTGCAGCAACGTTAGCACAACGTTTTTTTTACGTTACATATCATGTATCAAAAACGTTATTCTTAAGTTGCTAGTGGAGCGTTTTAAAACAGAGCAGAAAAGCAATAATACAACGTCTAAAACTAGAACGTTTTGAACTTTCCTAGAACATTTAAAAAATCATTTTAAAAGTATTGTTACTTAATGGAAACGTTAATAGAACGTCCCTAAAACCATAAAATTGTTAGCTGGGTTTAGTGATCATTTAATGTTTCATTGTGCTCAATCGCGTTTTGCTCATAATTTAGCTAACTGTATGTGTAATGAATTTGGAAAAATTCATCTGATAGAATGTAAAAATAATTAAATATTTTAAACCCTAATATTAAACCTTAATGTAATTAATTAAAGTGTAGGTAAACACAAAGATCTATAGACGTTTTTGGATTTTGATGGCATTTTAAGTCTGTCTATTAGCCTATGTATGTATGTCATGTATAATTAAATACTAAATTTTTGTACATTATTTTTATTTTTAGATTTTATCAGTAAAACCGTGAAAGATTTTTTACACTAAAATGATCTCCGGGACCGCAGATTTTTAAATTAATTCTTTATGAACTATTAGATTTATGAACCTCCTATTGCAGAGTTTCTCAAGAATATCTGAACAACAACATCCCATTGATAAAAAAAAATCAATAATAACAATAATATTAATAATAATACATGAAGGGGCAATTGTTAAGAAGTAGTGAAACAACACATAAAATATAGCTTAATCAATAAGCACACACTGCGTATTAATGGACCTGTCCCATTAAAAATATTAAATTAGGTTCAACTTTATTGTCATTACACATGTATGAATACAGGGTAACGAAATGCAGTTTAGCATCTAATCAGAAGTGCAAATAGCAGAAAGTGCAATATACAGAGTGATATATACAGAGTAACAGAGTAACAGATATATACAGATAACAGAGTGCAATATACTGAGTAAACATATTGTTATAACTTTATAGTGTAATTTTATAAAAAGTTCAGAAGCAAAGTTAAAGTTCGTTGGGTGTGTCAAATAATAAAAATAATTAAAAATAATTATTATGTATTTATCAAATAATAAATACATTGCCTTATGATTCATATATTGATTCACTTTGACTTTCTGTGGTAAATTTGAATTCATTAAGATTTCATGATGTCACTCTGCAGTCTCTGTCTCTTTCTGTTCTCTGACAGATACAGACACAAAAGGAAGGTTCAGTTCTCCAATGTTGGATGTTACCCAGAAGGAACTTATTATAGAGAGAAACCAGACACTTCAGCTGACCTGCAGGTGAGTTCCCAGTGGGATTTGGGATGAGTCACATGATGCAATAGAATAAGTCACATGCTTCTTTATGATTAACAGAGGTGATGAAAATCCCAGCTAACAGGGAACGTTCTCAGAACATTGGCTAATGGTCTATAAAAGTTCTCCCAAAGTTATCAAAAATGTTCTTTCGGTAACATTAGTAGAACATTTTAATGTTATATATCATATATCAAAAATGTTATTCTTAAGTTGTTAGTGGATTGTTTTAAAAGCGTTACAGAATGTGAAGTTCTTATAACTGAACAGTAATGTTAATACACTGTCTAAAATTCAGACGTTTTAAACGTTTCTAGAACTTTTAAAATAATGTTTTTAACATTTTTTTATTACCTAATGGAAACATTAGGGAAACATTCTTTCAACATAAAATTGTGAGCTGGGATCATGTTTAGTAAGAATACAGAAAGGCGGTATGCGTGTGATGTAAAATTTAAAAAAAAAAGTATTTCTAAAAAAATATAAACCCCACTTTAGTTGATCACTGAGATGGTCATGTGATGCACTTGGTTGGGGAGTTTAGGGCAATAACTGACTCCTGATTCATATTTTAGGGGACGCTGGGAGCTTCAATGGGTTTTGCCATCAGGTGTTTCAAAAGTCTACCAGGGCACCCAGATAGAAGACTCTCGATGTGGAAAGAAAAACAGCCAGTACTGTAGTCGCCTGACGCTGAGTCCCGCTTTAGCTCAGCACACTGGATCCTACCGCTGCAGGTACCTTCAAAAGCAGCGCAAACCGGCCTCTGTGTACGTCTATATCACAGGTAAGAATCTTCAGGTGAACCCTCTCTCTCCCCAGCCTGCATTCAATAACTGGCTGTCTCACTCACCGTTTCCATTTCTTAAAGCTAAACAGGAAGTTTCAGGGAGTGAATAATATCTAAACACCATTTTGCTCCGGAGCAACATGTCCCACTAAGTGACTGTCTGGCATGGTTTCCCATTGGCATTATTTGTTTTTTCTCCGCACAGTTGTCTATATTTGAATTGTAACGTTCATTTATGTGCTACCTCGAGGGGACAGAAATAGCTCCAGCTGTTGAAAGGCTCAGCTCCTGGGCAGCCTTTCTCAGGGTACCCAGGCTTATCTATCTCCCTCAGCCCGGCAGTCTGCATCCTGTGCTGCTGTTGGGGGGGAGGGCCGTGTTGGTAACAGGGGTAGAAGATTCAGTGTCTTCTTGGCAGCAGGGGTGTGTGCATGTTAGTTAGGATGCGTGTCTGTGCAGGGGAGTGGGCATCTTGAAGGCACACAAGGGCAAAACAGCCTGGATCCTCCCTGAGCAGGCATTCACCCAGCTAACAATGTTGGGTTGTAGGAACGTTTCCCTAACATTTCCGTTAAGTAACAAAAACATTTAAAAATATTATTTTGAAAGTTCTAAGAACATGTCCATTTTTTAGATGTTGTATTAACGTTATCGCTTGGTTAAAAGAACGTTATTTAAAGATTTTAATTCAGTAACGTTTTTAAAAGGTATCACTAACCACTTAGTCTTATCGTACAAGCATTTTTAATATATGATATATGATGTTCTATAACGTTCTACTAACATTGCTGCAAGAACTTTCTAGAACTTTGAGAGAACTTTGAGAGAACTTTAGACAACGTTTTTAGAACGCTCCCTGTTAGCAGGGAGGGGAAGGAAGGCACGGAACAGAGGTGCCACAGTTCATTAGGTGCAGCACCCGCAAGCCAACAAGGCCCCAGAGGGTCATCAATCGCTCCTGCAGCCATGTCGATTTAGCCTCACCCTTTGTCTTTCATATTGAATCAAAGCACGACAAGGAAGCATCCAGAAGTCCTTGGGGTACTTTTGTTAAAATGTTCAGAGATTTTTTCTTTCTTTTAATAACACCACAGCGCCAAACAATGGGGTGAGCAACACCCAAAGCCTTTCATTGCCACAAGCACATTGCAACTGGGACGAAAGTGCAAGAGAGAGAGTTCAGCAAGCAATTGCTCTGCATTTATTGCTGACTTCAGGTTGTTGTTTACTGTTTGTATGCTGTGCGTGTACATTACATGTATGCATTTGACACTTTTATCCAAAGCGACTTACAGTTCATTCAAGTGATACATTTTGTCAGTACGTGTGCTCCCCAGAGAATTGAACCCACAACCTTTGCGCTGCTAA